>CM035429.1:36625556-36893056 GCA_020310875.1 Ceratopteris richardii | reverse complement strand
TTCATCGTACCAATCGAACACGCTTAATGGATCTCTCCGATCGTGATTGTTCCAAAGAAAAATAAACAGCTCCGAATCTGTGTGGATTACGGGAAATTGAATGCGGTCACGGTGCCTGACCCATTTCCTCTCCCCTTTCTTGACACAATGCTAGACAGGGTGGGTGAACATGAGATGTATTCCTTTCTCGATGGTTACAGTGGTTATAACTAGGTGCAAATGGCAAAACAGGACATACCCAAAACAACTTTTATTACGAATTGGGGTGTTTATGCTTGTATAGTCACGTGGTTTGGATTAAGGAATGCTCCAAGCACATTCCAACGGTGTATGCAAGAAATTTTTTCACCCTATCTGACTAGTTTTATGCAAGTCTATTTGGAAGACTTTTCTTTATTCGGCAAGATCGTGGCGCACCTGTATCATTTACGGTGCTGTTTCGAAAAATGCAGTGAATACCGGTTATGCTTGAATCTGACAAAATCTGTGTTTGCGGTTTCTTGTGGCAAACTCCTTGGCCACATTATCTCTGAGCAAGGCATACAAGTTGATCCAGACAAAGTTGCAGCCGTGTTGCAGGCACCAGTCCCCACAACACCAAAAGAAGTTATGCGATTCCTGGGATAGATTCGGTGGCATGGTCGCCATTTGTGGTGGTTAGCCCATTTGGCAACACCACTTAATTGGCTAATGATTAGTACTCCATGACAGTTTGAATGGACTCCGGAATGTCAAATTGCCTTTGATCGTTTAAAAGGATTATTGACTCAGGCCCCAATTTTGCAACCCCCGAATTGGGAATGCCCGTTCCACATCTTCGTCGATGCCTTAGATATAGCAATTGGAAGCGTTTTAATGCAGCAAACTGATAAATGGTTTTGGCCTGTCTATTATGCAAGTCGTCGACTAGCTCCTGCTGAAAGGAACTATTCAGTGACCAAAAGAGAATGTCTCGGATTGGTGTACTCTGTGAAGAAATTCTGGCATTATTTGCTAGGCCGAAAATTCACCTTTCATGTGGATCATGCCGCACTTGTATATCTGGTCCGGCAGCAACATTTAGGTGGTCGCTTGGCCCGTTGGGTTTTGTTACTATAGGAGTTTGACTATGAAGTGATTCATCGACCCGACTAAGTTTGAATTATGTCTTTCATATTGCTCTTATCTTTCTATAAGATGCACTATTCTCAACATGCTCTATGTGCAATATTTCCACCTTATCTAATACCAATTGTTGGTTTTTAAAATCCACAATCAATATAGAGACAAAATTGAAACAGAACAAAGCCCCACATATATGGCATTTATTCCAAAAGATGAATTACATGAATATTTCAAAGAATCATAAGGTCTGCATATAAATACATCAATCTGTTGCATATCTTTATAACTTCACAATCTCCATAAAGTGAAGATGATCTCCTCCATTTATAGTTAAGCTCCAAGCTCATGTCCTCCTTGTTGTTGAAGAAGAATAAAAAACCCTAACTGCTGCCCGTCCTTTGAAGAAGATAGAACCCTAGCTCAACTCCTCCACAAGGTTGAAGAAGACCTCTCCATAGCCAAGCTTCAAGCTTGTGTCGAAAAAGTGTTGAGATGTGTGTTATGGACCTTGTGCTTACATAATTTTTTATGATGAAAAGCAACATCAAAAAAGCTTTAAAAAACTCAAAAATGAGGGTTCCTTATTTTTTGGAAACCCTAATTTTAAAAATTATAGAAACCTTAATTATTATATCTTTTTTATTTTTTTTAGTTCTTTGATTCAAAAATACATGTGCATTGTTTTTTACGTTTAAAAACTACTTTTCATGCTTAAAAATTGCTTTTTAGATCGAGCAATGTAATGTAAGTGAATTATGTGGAGTTATGCTCCACTAGGATGTATCCAAGGGAAACCCCAAATTCAAATGAAAGTGCAACTATAAGCTCATGATAGTCAACCACAAGATTATACATCAGAAGAGCTCCATTATGCATGGTATCGATAGAATATTATGCAATCCCAATTAACATCACCATTGTCCAATAGTGGGTATATAACCAAGAATGAATACAGGCTCACAGACATCCCACAAAACACACACACACACACACACACACACACACACACACACACTATGAACATGAATTCACAAGAAACTCTATAAACTGAGTTTTTTTCACTTTCAAAACTCATGGGCAAACTCAACCATATGAAGCCTAGCACAAAATGCAAACAAAAGATGGGGGAAAAACAGAAAAATACATAGTTGATAGGGTATTCCACACTTATCAATCGGTTGTAACTCGAATGAAGAATCCAAAGTGAAAATTGCATATCCATTAATATGACAAGCATAAATACCAAAATGAGTCTGAGAAAACCCCAAATTCATTCTCAAATGAAAGTGCAACTATAAGCTCGTTGTAGTCAACCACAAGACTATATTGTAGACCATATCCATTATGCATAGTATCTCAATGCTAAGACATCCCCACTAATGTCATCAGTGCCTAATAGTGGATATAGAATTAAGAATGAATACATGTTCACACACACATATACATTCAAGAATCAAGAATGAATCATGATGAATAAAAAAAGCATAAAAAATAAAATATATTTATCTATGCAATGTTAAATGAGGACATTTCTGAAGAGATTCTCTTGAAAATCAATGAACTCATAATTTAGTCCAAGTGTACTTCCCTCTCGATCTATTATGTGTACAAGGGAATATAAAGGCTGTAAAGCCCACCCTAATCCCTCCACAACCCTCCAAAACATACTGAAAAGCAATGTTTTTGCAATGGCAACGACAATAGGTTAGCAATGAGGCAACATTTGGAACTAGAAGTTGTAATAAAGTGGTTTATTTTTCTATATATATATATATATATGGAATTTTTTTGGGTCCTTTCATATATATAAGGTGGCATATGACTATATATACCATAAAGTATAATATAAGATATATACATAATTGTTGAGCCCATAAAAGTCATGTTGGTCAAAGTCAACTGCAGTCAAAGTCAACTACAGTCAAAGTCAACAGGTCAAAGTCAACAAGGTCAAGGTCAAAGTCAACAGGTGCAAAGTTAAAGTGCTAAAGTGCAGGTGTCAAAGTGCACAGGTAGTGCACAATTAGTTGTCCACAAAGGGTAAAATTGGAGAAAGTGGGTTGCAGGTTGCAGAGGTATTTTCTCTAATTTCCCTAAGGTTCAAAGTGTGTTTTAAAGTGTTTTGGAAGGTTCAGGTGAACCCCCTCTTATGTGTAAAAGTGAAGACTTAAAAGGAAACATGAAGGTATGTGAAGCGGCAAAAGTGTACGCACGGGTGAAAGTATGGCCCCCCATTAAAATTTTTGGTTTTAGACTAAAGTCACTACAGGACAAAACAGTGAGTAGTTGGCTGCCACTTGTGAGAGCAATCTTGGGACATCAAAGTGAGCACCAAGATTCACTTGCAGTTAGGAGCGTACGTGATCGACACTCAAATGAAGGAAGAACCATTCTTGGATCAAGGTTAGAGTAAGCAAGAGAGCATAGGCTAAGTGGAGCAAGAGAGAGAAGTGCAAGAGTCACCAGAGTACGTCGCACAGAAGTGGAAGTGCAAGGTGCATAGAGAGTGACCAAGGATTTTGGTGCAGAGAAGTGCTAAGCTATAGTTCCCCCAAGTATCTCAAGGTCCTTTGGCAGTGTACGCTTGCCGACAGCAGGTATTCACTCCTCCCCCTTTGTGGAAGCTTGGTGCAAGGTGTGCACAAGGAGAAGCTTGAAGCAGGTGGAGGTTTGTTGCAGAGGAGGTCGGCAGCAAGAGGACATTGGGATATTGGATATTTTGTAATTGGGCACTCTGTGGGATTGTGCACAGAGGTATTGGTGTACCTTGTATTTCAAACATTGTACTTTTCTTACTGTAATCAAACGGCAGAAACTTCCAAGGTGTATTTTCTCTTTTGGTCTTTTCATTTTCTCCTACAAACCCTCAAACTCCTTCTTGTCAAAGAATCCCCCAACAAATTTGGCACGCACGGTGGGACTCCAAGGAGATTTGAGCTTAGGAGAAATCAAGTGCAAAGCATAGAAGAGAGCAAGTGTCGACAGAACCACAACCACAGTACTACTTCATCAAACAAAAGGTAAAATATTCTTATCAAGTGCCTCATATTCAAGTGGGCTATGAACTGCTCATGACCGCAACCCGGTCACAAACATTGAGGGTCACCTGCAAGCAGACAAGAAGGAAGGTTGCTAAAAGGTCCTCCAGTCCACTATCCTCAACATCTTCAGTCAACAGCATGGCGGGTCAGGTAGATTTAGAAACTTTACTCTCTAGATTAAATATAAAGTTTCCCTCTTTCAAAGGCCTGGCTCAGGAGGATCCAGATGAGCACCTTAGAAGATTTTTGGCACTTTGTAAAACTAGAGGTCTAATGGGTAGGGAGGATGCCTTTCTAATTCTCTTCCCTGCCACATTAGAGGGATTAGCAGATAAGTGGTTCAGCCAGTTTGCTGAAAACCACTTTACCACTTGGGATTTGATGAAGGATGCTTTTAGAAATCAATTCCAACAGGGGAACACAGCAGAGATTATCATAGAAGAGCTAGAGAACTTGAGATTGGGTTCAGGAGAAAAGTTCCCAGAATTTGTGACCAGAGCCAAAGCACTAATGGCTAAACTACCAGATCCACCCCATGATTTTTTTGTCAAGAAATGGTTAGCCAAGCCCCTACCAGTAGCCACTCAATGCAAAATAAAGGAATTAGTATTACCTACAGCCTCCATAGAGGAGTTCATCACCACGGCTACAAGACTGGAGCAAATAAGGCACCAATATGGGACAACTTCTTCACCACCAACATATGGTACAGAGATGGAGGATCCAGTGACCCAGCTGAGGAGGGAGTTGGAGGGCTTAAAGAGAAATAAGCCCTACAAAGAGGAGGAGACTGCTGTGGCTCAATTGAGAAGGGAGATTGAAGCACTCAAGCTTCTAAAGGAAGAGGAGGCCCAAGCAGAGGAATTAGCTCAGCTGCATCAGGAGTTGTAGGAGCTCAAAGGAGGGGGCATCAAGAGTGGTCTTTGGTGTTCCATGTGCAGCAAACAAGGGCATATAGTAAGTGAGTGTCCTCTGCTAAGTGTAACTTGTCAATTATGCAGGAAGGTTGGCCATGAGGCCCATGAATGCCAATCAAGGGGAATACCTGCAACGACATACTGGACACAAGGAGGACCCCCAACAACCACAAATGTGATGGCTGCTGCACAAAATCAAGGTAACAACTATAATCCTAGACAAAGGAATAATTTTGGAAATGGGCCTAGGAGGCCAATCATCTGTTTTAGGTGTGGAGAATGCGGGCACTACCAAAGTAGGTGCACCCTACCAGAGAATGCACCTCCTTGCAGGAACTGCCCTGAGGCCAGAGACCATTATACATATGGTTGCCCCAAGACTCAAGCCTCTTCATCAGGGCCCCATATCCAAATGATTTCTGTGCACAAAGAAGAAGTGTGTGATCTAGGTAATGAGCCATCACCATCTACCAGGGTGGTGCAATTGGAAGAAATAGAATCTTTTACTGTGCAGACAAGAAGCAAGGGGAAGGCTCCAGTGGACATGGGTCAAGAATCATTGATTAATGGATTAAACAGAGACAAAGGTGTGTCCGAAGACCTAGCCACCACAAGTGCAGACACAAGGCAAAAGAAAAATTGCACAGGTACCAGTGATGCCATTGGACATGCATTCAGCAGGGCTCATGAGGAGTTGGATAAGTCAAATGGAGCCCAAGCTCTTAAGGAATCAGAAGCCTCCAGACTGCTCAAGTCCATGAAAAAGGAGGTTAGTATTTTTGATTTAATAAAGATGGATGGGAAGTTCAGGTCAGAACTCTTGCAGATAATTGATGAAGCTTCCACTACAAGTTTGGTGGCAAAGATTGCTGTTGTACATGAAGGAAAAATTGTAAGGGAAGCACCCCTTACAGATTATAAAAGTCCTCGGCTGACAGTATCTATCAAGGGTCATGAATTTAAAGGAGTTATTGTGGATGGTGGTTCTGGCATTAACTTGATGCCTGAACATACAATGAAAAAAATTGGACTCCACCCTTCAAGACCTGCAAATTTCACGGTTACTTTGGCAGATCAGAGCAAAGTAAGGCCCTTAGGGGTAATCCCAAAAGTTCCACTTGAAGTACAAGGTAATCTATTTATCCTGGATTTTGTGGTTTTAAGATTGCCCCAGGTTGAAGGAGGATTTCCTCTCTTAATTGGAAGACCTTGGCTGAGGCATGCCAGCGTCATTCATGATTGGGGTAAGGACACCATGTGGGTACAAAAGAAAGGGCAGGAGCTGACACAAATTCATTTAGAAGAAGGCCCAGACAATCAAGGAAACACTAGTATGATGCAAACAGTGAGCATTTGCATGGAAACAGAAGCGGAGGATCAAACCCAAATAGATTTTGAGGAAGAAGAGGATATTTTAAGTTGGCTCCAAGCAGGCGACTCTTCCTCTTGTTTTGGAGTTTTCATTAATAATTGTTGTACAATTGAAGGTTATGATGAAGATAAGGAAAAAGTCCAGGTTGATGGATTGGGAGAGCCCATTACAAACCACAGAAGGGGCAGGAAGACAACCCTCAAATGCATTTTTGAGGAGGATATGACTACTACAGAAAATGAAGTTAATAAAGCTAAAGGCAAGGTAAAAGATTCTAGTGAAGAGTGTTCTTTTCCAATTCAAGAAATACCTGCAGGATGGATGCAGGATAAGGAAGAACATATTGAAATCCAAAACACCCCTGCTTATGAAGCAATGCAAGAAAAGCTAGAAGACAAAGACAAGGAAGGAGAGGAGAAGGAAGATACTCTGGTAGAGCGCAATCCTGTCCAAGAAATACAATTAGGCAATCAAGACAATGATCGGCCAGTTTTGGTGGCCACTTGGTTGTGGAGCCACCCAGGGCTCCTGGAAAAGGTAAAATCATTCTTGACCCAATATATAGATGTTTTTGCTTGGCATTATAAAGACTTAGAAGGAGTGCCTGCAACTTATGGAGAGCACAGAATCCCTCTGGTTGATGGAGCCAAACCTATAAGAGGGAAGAGTTATAGACTTAACCCAAAATATGCTGAAGCTGTCTATGTGGAAATCCAAAAGATGGAGGATGCAGGAATCATCATTCCTGTGGAACACTCAGAGTGGCTCTCTCCTATGGTTATAGTCCCAAAGAAGAATACTAATAAAATCAGAATTTGTGTTGACTTTAGAGCACTCAATAAGGTGACCATTCCAGATGGTTTCCCAATGCCTTTTGCAGAACAGGTCATTGAGGAAGTGGCTGGGCATGCATTATATAGCTTTATGGATGGATTCAGTGGCTATAATCAAATATCAATACACCCAGAGGATCGAGAAAAGACTGCTTTTATCACACCTTGGGGAACATATGTGTATGTAAAAATGCCATTTGGGCTCAGAAATGCTCCAGCCACCTTTAACAGAACGGTCAATCTCATTTTTGGCCCCCTATTGCTGGAGTCACTTAGAATCTTCATGGATGACTTCTCTTCGTTTTCAGGATCTCACAAAGAAACTCCTCTAGATTGTTTGGACCACCACTTGAGGCAGCTGCAGAATGTTTTCAAAAGATGCAGGGAGACTAAGTTAAAGCTCAATCCAAACAAATGTCATTTTCTTGTGACAGAAGGAACTCTCTTAGGACATGTGGTGTCAGCTAAAGGTATGGCCCCGGATCCTGACAAAATCATTTCTATCTTAAAGTTGCCTAAACCTAAATCCCCTAAAGAGATCCAGAGTTTTTTGGGGCATACTGGATACCATAGAAGGTTTATTAAAATGTATGCAGAGATAGCTAGACCTCTGGCTAGACTTACGGGTAAGGAAGTGCCTTTTAAATGGGAAGAAGAGGAGGAAAAAGCATATCAAGCATTGCGGTCAAGGTTAGTGTCTGCTCCCATCTTGATCACACCTGAGTGGTCAAAAATATTTCACATACATGTAGATGCCAGTGCCTATGCAGTGGGGGCCGTTTTGACACAACCTAGTGAAGAATTTAAGATGGATAGACCAATTCAGTATGCCAGTAGAATTCTGACTAAGGCTGAAAGGAATTACAACACCACAGAAAGGGAAGCCTTGGCAATGGTTTTTGCTGTCCAAAAATTTCGTCATTACTTGTTGGGAGTAAAATTTGTTATTATAACAGATCACCAACCACTGAAATATTTGCTCAACAAACCACAAGCCACTGGTAGAATATGGAGGTGGTTATTGTTATTCCAAGAATTTGATTTTTCTATGGTCCACAGACTAGGTAAAGAAAATGTTATGGCGGATCACCTTTCCAGAATCAATATGATGGAGCAAGTTAGTGAAATCAATGATGATTTTCCAGATGCTCATCTGTTTGCTGTCCAGGCTCAAGGTTGGTATTATGATATCAAGAATTTCATTAAAACAGGGATGTATCCAGAAAAGGCTAGTGCTGTGCAAAGGAAGAGATTGCTACTCAAGAGCAGACCATATACCTTCTTTGAAGATAAATTATATAGACAGGGAAAGGATGACAGACTTAGGAAGTGCTTGGAGGAAGAAGAAGTGAGGAAAGTCCTTCACTCTGCACATGAAGGACCAGGTGGTGGGCACCTTCCAGGGCATATTATGAGTCAGAGGATATTAGATGCTGGTCTATGGTGGCCTACACTATTTAAGGATGCAGATGAATGGGGAAAGGCATGTGACGTTTGCCAGAGGTGTGGACCTAAGCCCACAAAGCAGAGACATAACCACTTGATTGTTTCCACTTCCTGGCAACCATTTGAAAAGTGGGGGCTGGATTTTGTAGGGCCCATCTATCCTCCGACAAATCCAAAAAGAGAGAAATATCTCTTGATAGCTACCGATTATGCGACCAAGTGGGCTGAAGCTATTGCTTCCCCCGACTGCACTGCCCAAACTGTTGCTGATTTCATGTACACTAGCATCATTTGCAGGTTTGGATGTCCACTTGAAATTTGTACAGATCAAGGTACACATTTTGTCAATAAGGTCCTGCAAGAAATTTTCACCAGGTATAAAATTCTACATAGGACCTCTTGTGCTTATTACCCAAGAGCCAATGGACAGGCTGAATCGACAAATAAGGTTTTAATCTCAATGTTAACAAAAGAGTGTCTGTTACAGCCCACTTCATGGGGCATTGCTTATCAAGGTACACTATGGGCATACAGGTTAGCATACAAAGAGGCCACCGGATATTCTCCTTTCCAACTGGTTTATGGCATATTGCCCATTGAGCCCTTTGAATTTTTACATGGCTCACCTAAGATAGCATTCATGCAGGGCAAAAAAGACTGTGATATCTCTCAGAGAATAGGGGCACTACATAAAGTGGAGGAGATTCGTCTCCTAGCAACAAAACAATTGATCGAGACTCAGATGAAGAGGAAAGAGGCACATGATCGACACCTGTGGAACAACAACATTGAAGCAGGCATGTTGGTTCTTCTCCATAGACCTAACCTTCATACACAACTGAGAGGAAAATGGCTTCCAAATTGGGAAGGACCTTATAGAGTCAAAACAATGCTAAACTTGGGTGCTGTGGAGTTAGAGACGCTGAAAGGAGAGGCCTTGCCATTGGTCAACATTTCAAGGCTGAAGGCCTATCATCAACACACTTAAAGACGTATGGATCACCTGGAACTGCCAAATATGTCCAGATGTCCTCTTCCAGTTCTGCAGTACTCTTTTCATGGTGTCTGTTATGCTCCGAGTTTTGGCTATAGCTCTCCGGGACGGAGAGCACATTAGGTGGTGGGCAACTGTTGAGCCCATAAAAGTCATGTTGGTCAAAGTCAACTGCAGTCAAAGTCAACTGCAGTCAAAGTCATCAGGTCAAAGTCAACAAGTCAAAGTCAATAGGTCAAAGTCAACAAGGTCAAGGTCAAAGTCAACAGGTGCAAAGTTAAAGTGCTAAAGTGCAAGTGTCAAAGTGCACAGGTAGTGCACAATTAGTTGTCCACAAAGGGTAAAATTGGAGAAAGTGGGTTGCAGGTTGCAGAGGTATTTTCTCTAATTTCCCTAAGGTTCGAAGTGTGTTTTAAAGTGTTTTGGAAGGTTCAGGTGAACCCCCTCTTATGTGTAAAAGTGAAGAATTAAAAGGAAACATGAAGGTATGTGAAGCGGCAAAAGTGTACGCACAGGTGAAAGTATGGCCCCCCATTAAAATTTTTGGTTTTAGACTAAAGTCACTACAGGACAAAACAGTGAGTAGTTGGCTGCCACTTGTGAGAGCAATCTTGGGACATCAAAGTGAGCACCAAGATTCACTTGCAGTTAGGAGCGTACGTGATCGACACTCAAATGAAGGAAGAACCATTCTTGGATCAAGGTTAGAGTAAGCAAGAGAGCATAGGCTAAGTGGAGCAAGAGAGAGAAGTGCAAGAGTCACCAGAGTACGTCGCACAGAAGTGGAAGTGCAAGGTGCATAGAGAGTGACCAAGGATTTTGGTGCAGAGAAGTGCTAAGCTATAGTTCCCCCAAGTATCTCAAGGTCCTTTGGCAGTGTACGCTTGCCGACAGCAGGTATTCACTCCTCCCCCTTTGTGGAAGCTTGGTGCAAGGTGTGCACAAGGAGAAGCTTGAAGCAGGTGGAGGTTTGTTGCAGAGGAGGTCGGCAGCAAGAGGACATTGGGATATTGGATATTTTGTAATTGGGCACTCTGTGGGATTGTGCACAGAGGTATTGGTGTACCTTGTATTTCAAACATTGTACTTTTCTTACTGTAATCAAACGGCAGAAACTTCCAAGGTGTATTTTCTCTTTTGGTCTTTTCATTTTCTCCTACAAACCCTCAAACTCCTTCTTGTCAAAGAATCCCCCAACAATAATATAAATTATCGTCTAGACTAGTCAGTACACATCGTAGTGTGCAAGATTCTATCATCATAACAAATATATTATGATGACATAATCATATGGCATAGATGGACATCATAACAATGTAACATGGTACATCACACATATATGTCGAGAACTTGAAAGCACTAATTTATAACATGGTACATCATAACATTTAGCATCATGATTCATGATTCATAATATTTAACATCATATTACATAACATCTAACATCATAAGGTTTAACATCATAACCGTTAACATCATAAGGTTTAATGTCATACCATTTAACATCATTTTCTAAGTTCTAACATCATAACATAACATTTAACAATGTAACATGATACATCAAAATAGAAAGATACACACAATCACAATGACAAATCATATGACATAAATGATAAGTGGAAAATGATAAATCTCAAGTCACAAGTGTCATGACAATATAATCATGAAATATAATCTAGAGTCCAGACTCTATACAAATGTCAACTATCAATAATTTTAACATGGTGTTCGATGAAAAATCATCATCATCATTCCTAGTAGCAATGGTACATGATCTGTTGCTAGTGGATGCACCACTTTTACCACTAGGTCTCTCCATGCAAGATGATTTGGTATCATGCTTAGGTGAGGTCAACTCATGGTTCAACATAATATGTAAGTCCAGATCCTCTAGAGGAATATTTGGAATATCTTTCACTTTTCTTTATATCTACACCATCCATGTTGTCCTCCCTCATATCTCCTATATCGCCTTCACTCTTCAAGACATGCAAACAAGTAGTTGCACTAAACATTGTAGGAAATCTTATAGAAGAGGACCCATATCCTCCAACTCCTTTTGCAAGGACTCATGCTTGACTCTTGTGAAAGGATACAAATAGCCAACTCAGTCTCCATCTCATATAACACAAAATTTCATTTAGCACGTGCCATAAATTTAAGAAATTATCAAGTAGATAGTAGACTTACCAAATGAGGAGTGTTGGCAAGTGTTATATGCCCAAACTAAAGGCAAGCTTGATGGGTATATGTAGTTATAGTGTCCAACCAAGTGTGGAGTGTTCGTACAACATAAATTGTCTTAGCTCCTTAAATGAGTCTATAAACAAGAAAATTGTACTCATGTGCCATTAATTCCTCTTATGAGGCTCTTGAACACTTGGCCCATGGTGGAATCTCCCATACACCTCTCTAATGGTGCGGGAGTGGTGCTATGGGACACCACTCTTGAGGAGATGCCCACCTTAGGTGCCCAAGCTCGAGAGTGAATCATTATAGACCCTATGGCTTGGACGTGAGTCTTATACCCAATATTCAATGTTTTTGGATATGGCTTGCATTTTGCCTTGTTAGTAGGAAGGATTTTAGGATAGCGCAACAAAGCACTAACATTGAAGCTATTAATTGAGCTAGCATTCAATATTCTTTAGGCTATGAGTCATTGAGTCACTATAGAGAGCTCTATAGATTGATTCATGAGTCACAAATGCTCTGGTGTTGCTTGCTCAAATGGTTCATGATATTATATAATTTATAGGTATAAGTTGTATGAGCTTTGGTAGGTTATCCTCTCAATGTGCTAGAATGCTAACTTTACAAATTATCTCACATCCCCACAATGTGAACATGGATCAATCCATATGGTGCCCTTCACTTCGCCTATCATATGTGACCTCCATGAGGTACAAGATTCTTCATCAAACCATACTAGCTAATAAACATCTTTCATTCTTAGTTCTATACCCACCAATGGGAACTTACAACAATAGCAAAGTTATCATAATATTTAGTCCATACTACACATAATGAAATCAATGGCTATATAGTCTTGCAATTGATAGTTACACTTTCTTTTTGGGATAAATTTGAAGTTTGCTTGAATTCATCAAGGTATATGTAAACTGGGAGATGGCCTTGGCTATGAAACAATTGTGATACTAACTAGGAACTTTCTAAGAGATCATGAGATGAAAATGAGCTTCACATGGAGGGAGATTTAATAACAAACATTAATTCAAGGAGTTTATCATTCCAAAGCATACAAAGTCATATTTAGCCAAGAACAAGGAAGCCTCTATATTATCCCACACCAAGATGAGATTCCATATGCATTTTTCTAAAAGATGGCAAGGGCAAGGAGCCTGCCAACATAGCAGAAACATAGTTTGAGTTATTTTGTAGGATAGAGGAGGTGTGCTCCTTGGCTGAAGATTGAGGAACGGATGACTCATGGGTGTTGGACAATGGTGCCTCTCGTCACATGAAGAGCATAAAAGACTTTTACAACATTTAGGTCTTCTCCTATGTATGTACAACGTTCTTCGTTCCCTTCAATAGTGACTACAATTTTTCTGGTCTTTTCTTTAGTATCATATGATTCTCCTGTGGTGGCCTCTCTCTTAGGCGTTCATACCAAAATTTTTCGGTCTTCAACTTCATATTTCTTGAAGTTTTCTGGTACTTCGAACAACGAGTCCTCCTCTTCTTGTTTCATTACTTTTCTTTTGTTTTTCTTTTGACTACTCTCACTCCCATCCTTTGAATTTACAGTTTTAATGCTTGTGAGAGGTTCTTCTTCTTTTTGGTTAAACACTCCTACTTCTTCTAAATAGTTCTTTTCCAAGTTAAAGCAAATATCCATCACAATGGACTCTAGATCATCGTCGTCCTCTTCTTCTTCTATGACTTCAGTAGGGTCACACTCTTCTAACAAGGGTTGACACATGAACATTGAAATATCATAACCCTCCTCATCACAATGAGGTGTCTCGAGGATACCCTGAGCTAGCTCTACCATTTTCATGCATATTTTTGTCTGTTCAATCTCTAAATCTACTCTAGGGTAATGCTTGTCTAGGTTTGCAACTGTTGGCCCTTCTTGAAGTCGAGCCTGGTAGGCCTTGAACATCATGTCCAAGCCTTCTGGGGTTGGATCTACAAGAACAGACCCTAGTTGTGGTCTATTTACAATGAGTGGTGGGGTGGGATGAGGTGATGTGGATGGAGTTTCAGCATGCGAAGGGCTCTAAGATGCAATGTCCTCTATTTTTGTTTTTGCTTCTTTCAAGCTTTCGGCTCAGATAATTTTTTATTCCACTTGCGATTGGCCTTTTCCTTGGTATCCTTTCATGTTCTTCTTTTCCTCTTACTAGGCTCTCCTGATTCACTCGCCTCTGATTGTTCAGCTGGTTTAGCCTGTTGTCCTGCTTGTGCTCTAGTAACTGCCTGTATAGGAGCCACCTTACTATTACTTGAACTTGAATCCACCACTAAGACTACCACATTAGTGGGTGTAACCTTGGATGCACTAGAGGGGTTCCTTGGACAATCTCCGGGGAGATGGTCTTTGCCACACTGAGGACAAAAGGCTTGTATTGTGATGGTCTGTCCTTGACTAGAAGATGGTGGTGGGGACATTCACGAATGAAATGGTTGCCTTGACATCTAAAACATGGTCCTCTAGGGGCTTGTGGTCTTACTTGTCTTGCTTGGGGCCTAGGGTTAGGATTCGTATACATGACATTGGAATATTCTGGCTCCCAATTTTGTTCCATAGGTGGTGCCAAGTATTGATATGGATAAGTCTCATTATTCTCAGGTGACTCTGTGTAATAAGCTTGTGGACTATCTTCATAGGAGTAGTCAGAACTCTGAGCATGATGGTCATTCTCTGAGACTAGTGGGGTCACTGGAACCAATGCTCTATTAAAGTTCTCTTCTGCCACTGCATACTTAACTGTAATTACATTGGTAGGAGCTGGTGGTTGGTTTCCTAGGATTGGTTGTGGCCTATATGGTGGCTGATATTGTTGTTGTGGTCTATAATATGGTTGTTGGTATTGGTTCTGATACCTACCCTGTGGATAAGGTTGCTAATAATTCTATCTAACAGCCTGCCTATTGTATGGACAATCTTGAGTCGTATGGTTTGTGTATTTTCTCTCAATAGTGCAATATGGAGCATCTCTTTCTCTCACATTCTGGTTTTGCATTGGGCATATGTTAGCCGTGTGGTCCCCTCCCCAAGTATAACATCGGTCCAATGAGGTGACTCTTGGTGTTTGTCTATTTTGGACTCCCAGCTTCTTGGCAACTTGCTCAGCTATATCATCTATTTCAGTGGAGATTCTTGAAGTATAACTAGTAGAACTATCAGAATCCTTATAGAGTTTGAACAATCCTAACTCCTCACCCAAGTTATTTTCTATGTCAGTGCCTATCCGCGCACACTCTTCTATGGATCTAGGCTCTTTCAAGTACACATATGATCTTAAATTGGTGCTTAGTAAGCCATCTAAAAATAAGGCCACTTGTTTGGCTGGTGTGGGTAACTTTGGATTAGGACATCTTTCTAAGCACTATCTAAATCGTCTTCCTGCAAGTCGCACAGTTTCTTGAGGTGTCTGCTTGAAGCTGTGGATCAAGGATGATGTGTTATGCCGGATGCCACTCTTAGAAAATTCTACAATGAATTCGTGTAGCAGTTGACCTATATCTCGATAGTTATGACTATTCAAGGGTTGAAACCAAGCTATAGTAGTACCCTTAAGAGTCAAATAGCCTAGAACTGGGTGAACAAGTCTTCAACTTGTTCAGCTCTTAACACTTGTTTGAACTCGGCCACATGATCATAAGGATCTCCTTTCTCGTCAAAGTAGTTTTTCATTGTCTTGACCACTTGAGAGGGTCTAAGGGTCCTTGGGTACTCTCGGGGTCTAGGCAATGGAAAATTGTGTTCATTGCTTTGATGCCTATGTGCTTGATGTCTCTCTCTTTCATGTCTTTCACCTTTAAATCTTAATCTCTCTCTACCCACATTGTGTGCGAAGCTTACCTTCGATCTCTCTCTAGATCTTTCCCTCTAGTTTTCATGAGCCTGGGATGATCCTACTTCGTGGAGGCCATGTTTGACACATTCAATCTTGGTGGAGGGAAAATCAATCCACCTTGCCACATGTATGCGTGCCTATCATGCTCTGATACCAAGAACATTTTCTCTGATGTGTTATCGAGGTAGACAACTTTGCTTAGTGTCTCTGAATCCTTGAACTCATAAATGTTTACTATTGGGCTAGGTTGATGTGGCTTGAATCTCCAAAAGGCTTCCTCTGTTTCTCTATTCAAGAATAGTATGCTTTTGTTGTCTTGAGGGATCCAATATGGAGTGATCACTCTGGTCAAAACTGACTTACCTCTAGGAGTTTTGGGTTCTAATCCTACATCTCCTTGCTCTAGGTCTCCTATCTCATTCTCAGGAATGATATTTCCAAACTCATATGTCTTGTCTGGTAAGTTAGTAACCACATAAATAGTTCCTTCATTATCGATGTATGAATCCTCTTCGAACTTGACTACTAGGTATTCAAGTCCAAAGGGTTGATCTCAATTTTTGAGTTAGACCACTGATCGCCTCATGCCATCCTCATATATGCGAGCACCTAATCGATTGGTCCTGATACATTCCAATTGTGTTTTATAGGGACGTTTTGATGTTTGTAAATAGGCAGTTCCTGAGGTACATGCGGGTCTCTCGATGCTAAAAGACATTTCTGAGTCACTTGCTTCCGAACTTAATGTGTAGGGATAACCACTAAGTTGTTGAGCCCAAGACTTAGTTGTATGGTTGAAATTAGCCTCAGAAGATCTATTGCTTTGCCTATCCTTGCCTAAGTTTCTACCAGATCTTAGGTTCATAAGCTTTGTCTTCTTGTCCCCAAAATTCCCCTTGGTATCGCTCAAAATCCTTTGGAGCTCCCTTGGTTTCCTAGTCCCACTTGAGGGTCAACTTCAAATTACCATATCTGAAGATCAACGCATTCCAAAAAGCTATAGAGCTTTCAAAACAAGCTTTCCAATGAGCTATATAGCTCAAAAAATGGACTTTTGATGAAAAATTTATGTCAAATCAGGTTTTTAGGGGTCAAAACAGGCAAATGGGACCTCTCAGAGAATCGTGATTTTTTACAAATGAGATAGTCAAGAAGTCATGTTTTTTTATTAGAGAATCACGATTCTCTCAAAATCCACTTCAAAGAATCGTGACTTTCTCAAAATCTTCCAAGCAGAGAATCACGAATTTCTCAAATCTCTAAAGTCTAGGAAATCGCGTCTTTCTTCCAGAGAATCACGAATTTCTCAAAAATGCCCAAGTCCAAAGAATCACGAGTTTCTTGCAGAGAATCGTGATTTTCTCAAAAACCCAAAGTCTAGGAAATCGCAACTTTCTTCTAGGAAACTGCAAATTTCTCAAATTTCCCTAAGTCCAAAGAATCGCGAATTTCTAGCAGAGAATTGCGAATTTCTTCCAGAGAATCGTGATTTTCTCAAAAATGTCTAAGTCTAGAGAATCGTGAACTTCTTGCAAAAAATCGCGAGTTTCTCAAATTCCTCTCAATCCAGAGAATCGCGAATTTCTTGCAAAGGATCGCAAATTTCTCAAATCCCCCCATAAGTATAGAGAATCGTGAATTTCTTGAATCCAACAAGGCCAGAGAATCATGACTTTCTCCAAATCTACAAATCCAAAGTATCGTGATTTTCTCAAACTCTAAAATGCAGAGAATCGTGATTTTCTCAAAAATTTTAGGCGAAAAAAATTCAAATTTTCTAGAGAATCACGATTTTTTGAGAAATTGCGATTTTCTGAGTTTTTAGGTGAGAGATTTGAATTTTTTGCACCGAGACCCAAATATTTAGAAAATCGTGAAAATTACAAGCACATGCACCCCCAAGAACTTCTAAACTCTTTCTTGCACTCCCACACATAAGAAATGATGTGAAAATGGTGAAAATGTTGGAGTTAGACGTCTGCGGAAGCACGCGAACAGCACAAGGAAGAAGAAGAAGCTTGGAGCACAACACACAAGACTGAATGTATTACTAGAGAATGTACAAAGATAAGTAGCCCATTAGGGTAATAGGCGTATATACAAGCCGAGGGAAAAAAACCTCCTAAAGAGGGAAAAAAGTGCCCCGGCGGTCCTAGAGTGTTCACACACATCACTACCTAAATATATCAACAAATCCCCCCTGGGAGTGATGCGGTGAACAAGGAGCTGGCACTCATGTATAAGGAAGTGCCAAGCTATGTGGAAATCACTCCACAAAAGGAAGTAAGCCCAAAGCTTTGCGGAAAGCTTCAAACTTCTCCCTAGGCAGAGCCTTCGTGAAAAGGTCTGCAATGTTCTCCTGCGTGGGCACATATGCCAAGCTGATCTCCCCAGCAGAGAACCTCTCCCTGACATAGTGATAATGCACCTCAATGTGCTTAGTGCGAGCATGGAACATTGGGTTCCTCGCAACTGCCAATGCGCTTTGACTGTCAGTGAAGATGGTGGTGGCAGAAGACTGGCCAACACCCAAATCAGCCATAAGGCGTCTGAGCCACACACACTCAACAGTCGCTGTGAAAGCTGCCCTATACTCAGCCTCACAACTGGAAGTGGCCATAGTAGGCTGCTTCTTGCTCAACCAAGATATACATGAGCTACCAAGCATGAAGCAAAAACCACTAGTGGACACACGAGTGTCATAGCAACCAGCCCAATCTGAGTCAGAAAAAGCATGCAAATCTGGCGGTAGTGATCCCCCCTTGGGATAAAACAACCCAAGTAGCCGAGTACCACTCAAGTAGCGAAAGATGCGCTTAACCACATGCCAATGCATGACTCCTGGGCAATGCATAAACCTGCTCATCTGTGAGACAGCAAACTGAATATCTGGCCGAGTAATGCATAAGTAAATTAAGCATCCAACAGCCTGCTGATAGAGAACAACATCAAATGCATCTCCAGCATCATGAAGACTCAATCGTAAACCTGTCTCCATAGGAGTGGCAATAGGCTTACAGTCTTCAAGGCCAAAACGCTGCAATAATATGTCAATATATTTCGTTTGACACAAAGCCATTCCACCATCAACTTGCATAAACTGAATCCCAAAAAGTGATGCAAATGCCCCAAATCAGACATCTCAAATGAGGCATGCAAATCAGCCTTAAAATCAGCAATATGCTTCTCAATAGGACCAGTGAGCAGCATGTCGTCTACATAGACAACAATGATCAGAAGCACATCATTAGCACGCTTAACATATAAGGTGCTTTCAGTTGGACTGTTCTCAAAACCATGTGCAATCAGATAGGCATGTATCTTCTCATACCAAGCACGTGGTGCTTGCTTTAAACCATATAACGCCTTCTTTAACCTGCACACCTGGTTTTCATGCCCTTTCTGCACAAAGCCACGGGGCTGAAAAACATACACTTCTTCATGCAAGTCACCATTCAGAAATGCTATTTTAATGTCCAACTGATGTACATTCCAACCATGATGGGCTGCAAGTGCACAAATGCTCCGAACAGTAGTCATACGGCATGTAGGTGCAAAGGTCTCATCAAAATCAATGCCTCTTTCTTGCGCATAACCCTTTGCAACAAGCCTAGCCTTATACCTGTCAACTGTACCATTAGGTTTACGCTTCAGCTTGTATACCCACTTAGTGCGAATGGCCTTCTTGCCAGGAGGCAAGTCACATAAAGACCATGTACCATTCTTCATTATAGCATCATATTCAGATTGCATAGCAGCCATCCAATTTTCTGAATTCTGTGCTTCATCAAAAGAAACAGGCTCATTCTCATCACAGAGACTAGATGCAGCCATAGCATAGCAATCTGATGCAAAGGAGGCACTATGAGAGCCTAAACGAGTACGATATGACAAAGGTGCATCTAATTTGCTGTCACGCAAAGTCTGCACCAGCCATTTTGGCATAGTTTTTGCCTGCTCAATATCAGCTCTCTCATCAGCAAGTGCATCATGTAAATCTGCATCAGAAATGGAATGATCTGCATCATCATATGAAACCTGCAAAGGCTGAGAAGTTGCCTCATTAGGACCAACACTAGACTATCCACTTGTAAAAAGAGGCATCAAAGTATCATACATGTCTTTGGAGCTAATAGATGTCTCCTTAGTACATGAAAGCAATGGCTGAATAGCATCTTCCACAAATACAACATCACGGCTAACCAGAATGCGTTTAGTCTGTGGATGATACAGGTGATAGCCTTTACTTTCAGAACTATATCCAACAAAATAACATTTAACTGCTTTATCATCCAATTTTCTGCGATGTTGTTCAGGCATTAATGCATATGCCAAACAACCAAAAACACACAGATGAGCAACAGATGGCTTGCGGTCATGCCAAGCCTCATATGGAGTGATAGACTGCAGTGCTTTAGTGGGACACCTGTTCAGTACATATGCTGCACACATGACAGCCTCAAGCCAGAAACTATGAGGTAAAGCTTGACTCTTGACCATACACCTCGCCATCTCCATGAGAGACCCGTTCTTCCGTTCAGCAACTCCCTTCTATTGAGGTGTATATGGCACTGTACACTGGTGTTTTATCCCACGTTCAGCCAGAAATGCATTAAAATCTGAAGACATATATTCCCCCCTTCGATCAGAACGAAGGGTGCCCATTTTACATGCTGACAGATTTTCAGCCAAAACCAAAAACTATTTGAAGCACATGAACACTTCGGACTTTGCTTTGAGTGGATATACCCATGCATGCCTGGAAAAATCATCAATGAAAGTCACGAAGTAAAGGTAATTTCCAAAAGAGGGTGTCTGCATAGGACCACAGACATCACTATGTACAAGCTGCAATTTCTGCGTAGCCCAAACTGAACCATCTTTTGGAAAGGAAGAACGCTGCATTTTGCCCAAAATACAGCCTTCACAAACATGTTTTCCAGGTGCCTCAAGTTTGGGCAATGAGGACACCATTTCAGATTTCTGTAGGCATAGCAAACTAGCAAAATTCAGATGACCAAAGCGTGCATGCCAAAGCTTTGCATCTGACATAACCTGAGAATCTTGAACTGCACATGCCGAATCATTCACAGATCTTTCATAGTCTATGAGCTTATACAACCCACGACATAAAATGCCAGAGGCAATAATCACATCGCCATTTGAGAGATCATGAACTGTACACCTGTCATCAACAAATTTCACAACCAAGCCAATCTTGGCTAATGCAGAAACTGATAACAGATTCTTTTTTATCCCTGGCACAAATAAAGCATCTGACAAAGTGAAAGAACTACCATCAGCAGTAGTCAAAATGATCTTACCAACTCCCATAACAGGATAAGAGGAGTTGTTGGCGCATGTAACAGTATTCCCTATAGGGGCAGGCTCGAGTGAAGAAAAGAAACTACGCTGCGAGGTAATATGTTTGGTCACCCCACTGTCAAAGTACCAAACATCTGAGTCTACTGCAGACATGCACTAATCATGAGAAGATGGGTCAAAACTGAAGACAGTAGTAAACACCCATTCTTCTTCCTGCACAAGATTTGCAGACTCTGTTTTTGGTGTAGAGGCCTCTGCAACAACCATTCCAGCCTCTTTCTTCTTTGCCTCTTTAGCAGCCAGTTTTGGACAGTTCTTTATGATATGATCATTGCCTTTACAGTACTTACAAAACAATTTCTGCTTTTCTGATTTTTTCTCATCTTTGTCTTGGTTCTTTGAATGTGCAGCATTTGAAGATTTCTGCTTACTAGTAGAAGAGCTCCATTTTCCTTTGCACTTTTGACTAGCCAGGAAAGCTTGATCTGCAACTCGCATAATGGACCTGTTCTGCCTCGACTGATCTTCCTGCAACAGAAGAGAGACTAACTCCTCAAATGATAAGGCATTTGGATTGCCTTTCATCATCAACCGAAGAGTAGAAGCAAAACTCTGATATGAGTCAGGAAGACCATTTAGAACGATCTGCACAAGTGAGCTATCTGGTATAACCTCATCAGCAGAAATCAACTGTTCCTTCAAATCTTTGATCTTCGTTAGGAAACTGTCCATAGAATCACCTTCATTCATGTGCTCACTCTCCAACTGTTTTCGGAGATAAGCAACAAGAGCCTCATTTCTAGCTTGGTACAATGTGGTAAGTGTATCCCAAGATTCCCTAGCTGTTCTGCAAGAGCGTATGTGAGGAATAATGGCACGTTTGACAGACAAAGCTATCAATGCATGTGCCTGGGCATCTCTGCCATCCCAACAAATCTGCTCTGCAGTAGGTGCAACAGAAACAACACCACGAATAGGAATCTACACAATATCATCTTCGACACCATCTTCATCAGCTCCAGCACCTCCAACACTTGTATTTGTAGTACCTATAGTCGCAGGTGTAACAGGACGCCTTTCAACACCCTGCACAATGTTCCACAGTCCTTTTGCAACCAATACATGCCGCATCATATAAGCCCATAATGGGTAGTTGGTACCATCCAACTTATCCTCAACAGCCAACATACGGAATACATCACTGCTTTCAGCCATGGCCGGTGACTAAAATACCTTGATGCAGAAAATTGACTGTATCTCAAAACGTTGAACGGAACTGCCCAGACGAGTTCTACTGGACTTGTAGCAGACTTTGAGACGCTTAAACTGGCAAATAGAAACTGGTATATACCTTTGGCACAAAAGGACGAAATAGCCTGCACAAGCGCTACGATAGTGCATTCGGAGGCCGAAACGAGCTCAGATCGCGATTTCGGCACCACAGAACGAAGCTGTTTTGATCTCGGAAACACCCTGAGTATGCTCACCAAATTTCTTGCTAATCTGAGACTGCAAACGGAGGAGTGTCAGCGGTGCCCTAGATGAAGCAACGACCTGCTGTGATACCAATTGTTGGAGTTAGACGTCTGCGGAAGCACGCGAATAGCACAAGGAAGAAGAAGAAGCTTGGAGCACAACACACAAGACTGAATGTATTACTAGAGAATGTACAAAGATACGTAGCCCATTAGGGTAATAGGCGTATATACAAGCCGAGGGAAAAAAACCTCCTAAAGAGGGAAAAAAGTACCCCGACGGTCCTAAAGTGTTCACACACATCACTACCTAAATATATCAACAGAAAATGCACTCAAAAACAAAAAAATTCTATGAAGATGAAGATGGTGATGATGAAGAAGGGGAAGAAAAATAAAAAAAATAACAGAAAATGACTACTTCTTACCTTCCAACATCGCAACTCCATGATCTTACCATCACAACGCTCGTCCTTGAAGCTCTCTCCCCAGTAATGGTGCCAAAATTTGGTGTAGCTCAAGCGTAAGCACCACCTCCTTTACTTGTCAATCCGTAGAGATGTGAGGACTGGTATGAAGACCACGAGCGAGTGAAGGCACAAGTGCGTGAGTGAAAGCACACAAGTATGTGCACATGTACACACACACATGCACACGATAAGAGAAAAGAGAGGAACAATGGAAAGATTCGATTACATAAGAGTTCTCTTACAAAAGCTCAAATCTACAACAAGCTACCTCTCTAACAAGCTAACCTCAAAAATGAGCTCTCTAGCTCTTTTTATAGTTTTTTGACTAGTTTTGGCCCTGTCCAGACCTCTTGTTCGGCCTAGTTAAAAATTAGGTTCTAGCGCTTATTTGAGGGCTCAAACGGAGTCTAAAAATTATGAAAATTGGTAGGATGATACTTCTAATACTCCTCAAGCTTGACGACTCCTTGGCTTCAACAAAATGGAGTTACAAAAAGGTGAAATAATATTTACAATGGTTTGAGTGATCAAAATTACTATTTTTGTAGGTGATTCTTTTGAAAATTTGACATACATGTCTTGGAGCTCCCTACTTGCTCCCTCTTCTTATGTGTCCACTTTTTTGATGTGCTCCCATGCTTGTGCTTGACCTTGAGTTCCAATAGATATATACATGTTTCGATTTGCCAGTATAAGCGCCTCAAATTTTGCTACAAGTTTAATGGAACTCGTCAGGGTAGTTCTCTTCAACTTTTTCAGATATAGTCATTTTTCTACATGAGGGTATTTTAGTCAGTGGTCATGGCTGAAAGCAATGATGTATTCCGTATATTGGTTGTTGGGGATAAGTTGGATGATACAAATGACCCATTGTGGGCTTATATGATGTGTCATGTATTGGTTGCAAAAGGACTATGGAATATTATGCAGGGTGATGAAAAACGTCCTATTTCACCTGCAAAGATAGTTGTCAAAGGTGATGTAGATGGCATTGAAGATGGTGATATTCTTCATGTTCCTGTTCATGTTGCAATTCCTGTTGCACCTACTACAGAGCAAATTTGTTCGGATAGCAGAGATGCTCAGGCACATGCATTGATAGCCTTGTCTGTCAAACATGCCATTATTCCTCACATTCACTCTTGCAAAATAGCTAAGGATTGTTTGGAATACACTTACCACTTTATACCAAGAAAGGAATGAGGCTCGTGTTGCTTACATCCAAAAACAGTTCGAGAGTAAGAACATGAATGAAGGAGATTCCATGGATAGTTTTCTGACAAAGTCTTGCCTGACATTTCACTTGTGCAAACTATTCTAAATGGTCTTCCCGATTCATATCAAAGTTTTGCTTCTACTCTTCATTTGATGATGAAAGGCAATCTGAATGCCTTAACATTCGAGGAGTTAGTCTCTGTTCTGTTGCAAGAAGATTAGTCTAGGCAGAATAGGTCCATTACACATGTTGCAGATCAAGCTTTCTTGGCTAGTCAGATTGGCAAAGATAAATGGAGCTCTTCTACTAGTAGGCAGAGATCTACTAATTTTGCATAATCGAAGAAGGAAGACAGAGAAGAGAAGAAAATAGAAAAGCAGAAATTGTTTTGCAAATATTGTAAAGAAAATTATCATTTAATAAAGAGCTGTCCAAAATTGGTTGCTAAAGAGGCAAGGAAGAAAGAGGCTAGAATGGTTGTTGCAAAGGCCTCTACACCCAAAACAAAGTCTGGTAATCTTGTGTAGAATGAAGAATGGGCATTTACCACTATTTGCAGTTATGACTCATCTTCTCATGAACAGTGTATGTCTACAATAGACTCAAATGTTTGGTACTTTGATAATGGGGTGACCAAACATATTACCTCATAGCACAGTTTCTTCACTTCACTCGAGCCTGTCCCTATAGGGAATAATGTCACACGTGCCAACAACTCCTCTTATCCTATTATGGGAGTTGGTAAGATCATTCTGACTATTGATAATGGTAGTTCTTTTACATTATTAGATGCTTTATTTGTGCTAGGGATCAAGAAAAACATGTTATCAGTTTCAGCATTAGCCAAGGTTGGCTTGATTGTGAAATTTGTTGATGATAGTACAGTTCATGACCTATCAAATGGTGATGTCATTATTGATTCTTGCATTTTATGCCATGGGTTATATAAGATCATGGACTATGAAAAATCTGTGAGTGATTTAACATGTGCAGTACATGATTCTCAGGCTATGTCAGAGGCAAAGCTTTGGCATGGATGCTTTTTGGTCATTTGAAATTTTCTAGTTTGCTACACCTACAAAAATTTGAAATGGTGCCCTCTTTGCCCAAACTTGAGGCACTCTCGTAAGCATGTACGGTCATTCATATTGGAGTAACCTAGTTTGTAATTCTACAATTTGTTGTTGTAGGGTCATCACTGTAGTGGAGTCTGATACTTTTGGAGTTGTGGGGTTGGGTGAAGCAAGACTTCTTCATGATGGTGTGGATATTTTCAAGGCAAACTACTTGGAATTTGAATGGACTTATCAGTGCACATGGTGTGTTAGCTATAGCACCTACTAAATTCTCTTGATTTTGTAATTACAAGCATCAATTCTCTTCCTGAGTAGTTATTAGATGCCTTTGTAGTAACGCCATGTTGCACTGAAGTTTGGAGTTATGTTCCATTTGTGTGCGAAGATAACCTTCAACAATTTGCATGGCTGATGGGTCTATGTCTTGGAGTTTTGCCTCAAGTGTGCTATGATCTTCTTGTAATGTGTGAAACTGATCTTGGAGGTCTTTGTTGTCCACTTCAAGTGTCGTGATGCATTGTTGTAATTGCTCAGAGTGAGATTGTAACATGTTGCATTCCTCGAGCCTATAATATTTTGTCAAAAGTTGTGTCATACATTGAATCATGGAGTTGAATCCATTATATACAAGAGCAAATGCAAATTTTACATGTGTTGATGCAAGGGGGAGGGAGTGGGGAATGGGAAGCGTGAATGCCGTGTCTAACAAGGAAGTGGGTGCAGGTGAAGTTGGTGGAAGGGGAATGGGAGATGGTGGAACCATGGGGGGAGGGGGAGGTGCTCTCGATGGTGATATGTCCATGCTATCAGACATGGAAGTGTATTTGGTGTCTACCATATACATAGGGATGGTAGGTGGTGTGCATGTGGTGGTGGTGAAAATTCATGATATAGGTGTTAATAGCAAAAGGACAAAGGGGTTTGGATGAAGGGTTGGGGGAGGTTAGACAAATAGGAATAAAAAGTTTGGATAATTGTTGGGATGGAGGCCGTAGGGGAAATGAAGAAGCTTGAATGATAGGAAGACCAAGAAAATTTGATAAAAAATCTAGATGACCTATCATTGATAAAGTGGAAGTGCAGTGTCCAATAGGGTGATCAATGAAAGAACGTGCTGGGTGGACGGCAATATGATACAATGGATTTTCGAAGGAAGAAAATAGAGATGAAATAGAAGTTGGGCTACAGAAGGTGAAGGTGTTTTTGGTAGGAGTTGTAGTAGGTATGATAATTACATCCTCGATTCTAGGGGTGATGGTGGAGGTGTCTGAATAGTTGGTTTGGATGTCCCTTCATGGATGATAGTTTCTTCGGTGCCAAGAGTTCTCATCGGGGATATCAAAGGACTTGGTATACCAGTGTTGGTTGCTTGAGAGACAATCTCTACCTATGTTGCTAAAACTGCGGTGGTAGTGGTATCAATTGTTTTGTGTGCCATCATCATTGTCGCTATGGTAGTGATGGGAATCGAAATATTCTTCTTTGGATTTTTTCGGGTTTGTAATCTATGTGGATCATATTTTGCATGGTGGTCTTTGTAGCATGTATCTTATGGCCTCCACTACTCCACATGTCTCTGTGAGCATTTGTAGAGATTCAATGAGTTGAGAATCTACTCCTGCTTCTTCCAAGAGTTGGGTCATGAGGGTTCTATTGCTCTATTCAGAAAGTAATCATTAGGATCAAACACTCTCCATAATTTGGTATAGTCTATGGAGTTGTGTGGTCTAGGTAGGAGCTTCAATGGCTACTTCTTCTTCTTCACCTTCAGGTTGTTCTAGTTGTTGAGAAAGTGTTCCTTGTTGGTCATCTTCCCAGTGTTCATGTCTTCCTTCCATTTGTTGGCCTTGACCCCTTCATTGTGTGGTTCTCATGGGAGTGTTTGGGATCTGAGTAAATCTCCACATCTGATAGTTTAATGTCTAATAGAATCTCAAAGTCAAAGGTTCTGAGATCTTCCATGCTTCATGTAGCTTGAAATTCAAAATCTTGTAGCATCAGAGGAACCTCTAGAGCACCTTTGGATGTTCGTTCTACATTATTGGGACAAGGGACATGGATGGTGAATGGGGGAATAATGCCTTCCCTGATCGACGACACTTCTAGGGTCTATTGCATGTCTCTAGGTTGGACACAAGGGATACTTCTGCACATCCTCTTTGACTAGTGAGTGGATGCTTTCCTTCCTTTAAAGAGCTGAATTTGGGTCCATGTGAGTGCCCTTTCTAAGGTGTACATCATAGGATAGAAAGTTGTAAAGTATGAACATGATTGCACAATATCCATCTAATACAAGTTTATGAAACCATCTGTTGTTAGCATCATACGACTAGTCAATAATCCAAACGGGAGGGTTAATCGTTAATCATGTGGTTGTCGCTACATACAAACTGAACCAAATCTTTTTGCGGGCTTGGGTAAAGTAGTCTTGCCCTGGAAAGGCAAAATGTTGCATGCAGATCCTGAGTGCCATTGATATGTTTGGTGCCATCACGATCATGTCCTTTGATTTCACTATCTTCCTGTTCTTCATGTTCTTTGGCACTAAACCTTCCTAATCCAAAGGAATATGATCACCTTGCATGTTGAGAGCTCTAGAACTAAGTTTTGGGTGAGTTTGAACTTCTTCATTTCATTGTTGCGTCCTAAAGGAGGGATTACAAATATTCCTAGTGCATCCTTGACAGTGCTAGCTTGTAATGTGGACACAAGATAATAACATCTCAAGAAATCAAGTTTGGGCAATTGCTTTTGAAAGTAGTCTTGTAATCCTGCCCGTTGCTAGATTCCTTTAAGTTTTGGAGCATTCTAGAGCTGTTAGAACTCTTGTGAGAAGAATTGAAACCGGCCCCAAACGTTGTTAAACTTGCACTTAGATTCCCAAATGTAACCCGCATTGCCAAGTGGGCTTGGCATTTCATTGAACCAGTTGGCTGCTAATTTTGCATAATCAAAGAAGGATGATAGAGACGAGAAGAAAACAGAAAAGAAGAAATTGTTATGAAAATATTGTAAAGGAAATGATCATGTCATAAAGAGTTGTCCAAAATTGGCTACTAAAGAGGTAAGGAAGAAAGAGGTTGGAATGGTTGTTGCAGAGACCTCTACTCCCAAAACAGATCCTACTAATCTTATGCAGAATGAAGAATGGGCATTTACCACTATTTGTAGTTATGAACTATCTTCTCATGAACAATGTATGTCTGGAGTAGACTTAGATGTTTAGTACTTTGATAGTGGGGCAACCAAACATATAACCTTGCAGTGCAGTCACTTCACTTGAGCCTGTCCCTATAGGGAATACTATCACATGCACCAACAACTCCTCTTATCCTGTCATGGGAGTTGGTAAGATCATTCGAGCTAGGCAGAAATTGTAGCTTGTTCATAGTGATGTCGGTGGTCCTATGCAGAGACCCTCTTTTGGAAACTATCTTTATGTCATGAATTTCATTGATAAATTTTCCAGGCATGCATGGGTATATCCATTGAAAGCAAAATCTGAAGCATTTATGTGCTTCAAATAGTTTCTGGTTTTGGCTAAAAATCTGTTAGCATGTAAAATGGGCAACCTCCATTCAAATTGAGGGGGGAAATATATATCTTCTAACTTTAATGAATTTCTAGCTGAACATGGGATAAAACATCAATGTACAATGCTATATACACCTCAAAAAAATGGAGTTTCTGAAAGGAAGAACACGTCACTCGTGGAGATGGCAAGGTGTATGGTCAAGAGTCAGGCTTTACCACATAGCTTCTGGCTTGAGGTTGTTATGTGTGCAACATATGTACTTAACAGGTGTCCCACTAAATCATTGTAGTCTATCACTCCATATGAGGCTTGGCATGGTCCCAAGCCATCTATTGCTGACCTGCGTGTTTTTGGTTGTCTGACATCTGCATTAGTGCCTAAACAACAATGCAAGAAATTGTATGATAAAGCAGTGAAATGTATTTTTGTTGGGTATAGTCTTGAAAGCAAAGGCTATGGTCTCTATCATCCACATACTAAACACATTTTGGGTAGCTGTGATGTTGTTTTTGTGGATGATGTTATTCAACCATTACTTTCATGTACTAAGGAGACATGAGTTAGCTCCAAAGACATGTATGACACTTGTCTGCCTTGTTTTATAGGTCAAAAGTCTATGGTTGGTCCTAATGAGGAAACTTTTCAGCCTTTACAAGTTTCATGTGATGATGCATATCATTCCATTTTTTATGCAGATTTACATGATGCACTTGTTGATGAGAGATCTGATATTGAGGAGGCAAAAACTATGCCAAAATGGTTGGTGGAGACTTTGTGTAATAGCAAATTAGATGCACCTCTATCATATTGTACTTGTTCTAGCTCTCATAGTGCTTGTCTTGCATCAGATTGCTATGCTATGGTAGCCTCTAGTCTCTATGATGAGAATGAGCTTGTTTCATTTGATGAAGCACAAAGTTCTAAAAATTGGATGGTTGTTATGTGATTAGAATATGATGCTATTATGAAAAATGGTACCTAGTCTTTATGTGATTTGCCTCCTGACAAGAAGGCCATTGGCACTAAGTGGGTATACAAGTTGAAGTGTAAGCCTGATGGAACAGTTGACAAGTATAAGGCTAGGCTTGTTGCAAAGGGTTATGCTCAGGAAAGAGGCATTGATTTTGATGAGAGCTTTGCTCCTACATGCCGAATGACTAGTATTCGTATCATCTGTGCACTTGCAGCTCATCATGGTTGGAATGTACATCAGTTGGACATTAAAAGTGCATTTCTAAACGGTGACTTTCATGAAGAAGTGTATGTTTTTCAGCCATGTGGCTTTGTCCAGAAAGGTCATGAAAGCTAGGTGTGCAAGTTGAAAAAGGCATTATATGGTTTAAAACAAGCACCATGTGCTTGGTATGAAAAGATACATGCCTATCTGATTGCATATGGTTTCAAGAATAGTCCAACTGAGAGCACCTTATATGTTAAGCATGCAAATGATGTGCTTCTAATCATTAGTGTATGTTGATGACATGCTACTCACTGGGCATTCAGTTTATGCAAGTTGATGGTAGAATAGCTTTGTGTCAAACAAAATATATTGACACATTATTGCAACATTTTGGCCTTGAAGACTGCAAACCTATTGCCACTCCTATGGAGATAGGTTTACGATTGAGTCTTCATGATGCTCGAGATGCATTTGACACAGTTCTCTATCAACAAGTTTTTGGGTGCTTGATTTTCTTATGCATTACTCAGCCAAATATTCAGTTTGTTGTCTCACATATGAGTAGGTTTATGCGTTGCCCATGTGTCAAACATTGGCAGGCGGTTAAATGCATCTTTTGCTACTTGAGTGGTATCTGGCTACTTGGATTGTTTTATCCCAAGGGGGGATGACTACTGCCAGATTTACATGGTTTTTCTCACTTGAAATGGGTTGATTGCTATGACACTCGTGTGTCCACTAGTGGTTTTTGCTTCATGTTGGGAAGCTCATGCATATCTTGGTTGTGCAGTGATTGTGGAGTGTGTGTGGCTCAGATGCCTTATGGCTGATTTGGATGTTGTTCAGTCTTCTGTCACCACCATCTTCAGTGATAGTTAGACCAGATTGGCAATTATGAGGAACCTTGTGTTCCATGCTCGCACTAAGCACATTGAGGTGCACTATCATTATGTCAAGGAGAGGTTCTATGCTGGAGAAATAAGTTTTCCATAGGTTCCCACACAAGAGAACATTGCGTACCTTTTCACAAAGGCTCTACCTTGGGGAGAAGTTTGAAGCTTTCTGCAAAGCTTTGGGCTTACTTCCTTATTGGATTGATTCCACATAGTTTGGCACTTCCTTATACATGCATGCCACTCCTTGTTCACCACATCACTCCCAAGGGGGATTTGTTGATATATTTAGGTAGTGATGTGTGTGAACACATTAGGACCACTCGGGCACTTTTTTCTCTCTTTAGGAGGTTTTCCCCCCCGCTTATATATACACCTATAGCCCTAATGGGTTACTTATCTTTGTACATTCTAGTGGTAATGCATTCAATATTGTGTTGTGCTCCAAGCTTCTTCTTCTTCCTTGTGTTGTTCACGTGCTTCTATAGCCTCCAACTCCAACACTGTTCCATGCATGCATAGAGCACACTGAGGTGCACTATCATTATGTCAAGGATAGGTTCCTTGCAAGAGAGATTATTTTGGCTTATGTTCCCACATATAGTGGTGTTGCTAAACTTTTCACAAATACTCTGCCTAGGGAGAAGTTTGAGGCTTTTTATAAAGCTTTGGGCTTACTTCCTCTTGTGGATTAATTTATTTCCACATGGCTTGGAACTTCCATATACATGAGTGCAAGCTTCGTTGTATATGATTATAACTTGAATGTGTGATTTATCTTTGTACATTCACTTGGTAATACATTCAATGTTGTGTTGTTCTCCATGTTTCTTATTCTTTCTTGTTGTTGGCAGCAACAGTCAAGGCACTGAAGGACTCACAAGACAAGGAAGCCAAAGAAGGGAGCCAGAGCGGAGAGAAGGCACAAGCAGACTAAGCAGTCAACGAAGATCTGGCAAGTAGGCCATTCAAATTCAGTCAAGGCACTGAAGGACTCACAAGACAAGGAAGCCAAAGAAGGGAGCCAGAGCGGAGAGAAGGCACATGCAGACTAAGCAATCAACGAAGATCTGGCAAGTAGGCCATTCAAATTTTTCCAAAACAACCTCTTCATAACATTGATTCTCATCACTAAAAATCATTGTAAATACCATTTCACCTTTTTGTAACTCCATTTTGTGCAAGCCGAGGAGTCCTCGAGCTTGAGGAGTATTAGAAGTAGCATTGTACCAATTTTCATAATTTTTAGAATTCGTTTGAGCCTCCAAATAGGCCCTTGAACCTAATTTTTAACTAGGCCGGACACTAGGTCTGGACAGGGCCAAAAGCTAGTGAGAAACTATAAATAGAGCTAGAGAGCTCATTTTTGAGGTTAGCTTGTAATGGTTTTGAACTTGTATGAGCATTTTTGAAGTAATATAAAAGAACTCCATTGTCTTACTCTTTGTCTTGCCGTGTGTGCGCGTGTGTGTGTATGTGTGCGCATGTTAGTGTGCTTCTCACTCACGCACCTGTGCCTTCACTTGCTCGAGGTCACCATACCATCCTCACGTCTTCCCGGATTGACATTAAAGGAGGTGCTACTCATCATTGAGCTACACCAAATTTTGGCGCCGTTGCCGGGGATCGAGCTTTGAGGATGAGCGTGTGATGGTAAGACGTAGAGTTGAGGCGTTGGAGTCATAAGTATTTTCTTCACTTTTATCTATCCTCTTTTGTTTTCTTCATCATCTTCATCATCATCATCATCCTCACCATCTCCCACTTCCATCTCCATCATCGTAAAAATTTCAGCTTTTTGGTCATATCACCATACCCATACCATTCCCCTCATTTCACTTGTGAGAGAGAGCGAGAGAGTGTTTGTGTGCTTGTGATTTTCTGTGTTTTTTGAGATTTTCTGCAGGAATCAGACTCCACAGCAGCTGCACCAGCTTCAGTAGGTAAAAAATCAGCTGTGCGGGTCCCAAGGCGTTGACCTCTGTCAATCGCGAGCGACAAAAAAGTTGACTATTTTGCAAAACAAAGTGTATAACCATGATGTGTAGGCCTAGGGCATCCTAAATGTGTGCTTGAAATTTTAAAATTCCTCAGTTTTCTGTCAATCGCGATCGACCTGTCAATCGCGATCGACAAACCACGACGGACACTTGCCGACCGACCTATCAATCGCGATCGACCCATCAATCACGACTGACAGAGTCAACGACCGACTGACCACGACCGACATAATTGGAGCATACTTGGACAAAGAAGGGACAATATACGTAGTCACGAGTCACCCAGATAGGACAGACGAGTTCGGAAACGTGATCCCTGAGACGGACATAGGTGATCTAGAGCAAGGAAACATGGGTGTAGAACCTAGAACCCCCCGAGGCAAATCTGTTCTCACTAGGATTATCACACCGGAGTGGATTCCCCAAGACAATAAGAGCATAGATCTACTCTTGAACCGAGAAACTGATGAAGCCTTTTGGAGGTATAGATCTGATCAGCCGAATGAGGTAGGAACAATCATGATATATGAGTTCAAAGATCCTGATAGCCCAGGCAGAGTGACCTACTTAGATCACGCTTCAAAGAGGGTCTTTGTGGTTACAGAAAATGATAGGCATGCTTACACTTGGAAAGGTGAATTTATTTTCCCCCAACCAAGATCAAATGTGTCCTTTGGTCACCCAGGAGCTGGAACGTCCCAAGCTCATGGAGCTCAAAGAGACAGACATAGAGATAGACCGGAGGTAAGCTTTGCCAACCCAGTGGGAAGAGAAAGAACGAGAACGGAAACAAATAGAGTGGAACCTGAGGGACTTAGAGCCCCAAGGAATCAAAGGAATGTGGATGAGTTCCCTCTACCAAGACCTAGAGAGCACACGAGGACTTTGAGACCGACCCAGCTAGTTAAGTCCATGAAGAACTACTTCGATGGCACAGGAGACCCATATGATCATGTGGCTGAATTTAGGCAAGTCTTGAGAGCTGAACAAGTTGAGGACCTATTCACGCAATATAATGCCTTTGGTCTAACCCTTAGGAACACAGCCCTTACGTGGTTTCAACCATTGAATGAGAGACAGTTCAGGAGCATAGACCAACTCTTAGAGGCTTTCATCACTGAATTCTCTAAAAGTGGCATAAGGCATAATACTTCCTCATTGATACATAGCTTCAAGCAGACCCCTCAAGAGACTGTGAGACTTGCAGGAAGAAGATTTAGGCAATATCTTGAGAGATGCCCTGTTCTTGAGTTACCAACACCAACCAAACAAGTGGCTTTATTCTTGGATGGATTGCTAAGTACCAAATTGAGGTCATATGTGTACTTGAAGGACCCAAGGACCATAGAAGAGTGTGTACGCATGTGCATCGACATCGAGGATAACCTAGGGGAGGAGTTAGAGCTTTCCAAAATCTACAGAGATTCTGATAGTGCCTCTAGTCTCTCTTCCTCGCAAGCCACATCAATTGAGGAACTTGCGGAGAAAGTAGCTCAAAAACTAGGTGTCACTAGCAAACAAATCCCAAGGTTTACCCCAGTAAAGAGGTGCTATAGTTGCGGTGGTGACCATATGGCGAACGTATGTCCCATCATGACTTAACCCCAAGCGAACCCTAGTAGCCAATATTGCACCATAGAACGGAGATACACAAATCACACAGCACAAGACTGCCCATACAATAAGCAAGCAGTTAGGCAAACCTACCCTCAGCCCTATCCACAACAGGGAAGATACCAGAACTAGTACCCCCCACAGCAATATGGTAGACCACATCAATCCTATCAACAGCCCTACCAAAACCAACAAAGGCCTCAACCTGTGTTAGCTCAACAACCTCCAACCCCAGCCAATGTGATTCCTGTAAAGTATGTAGCTGCTCAGGAAAATTTGAATAGAGCCATAGTCCCAGTGACTCTGTTGCTTTCAGAAAGTGACCCGAGTGATCATAGCTTTGATTCCACTCAGATAGATAGTCCACAGGCTTACTATATGCAGTCTCCTGAACATGGTGAATCCTACTATAGTGAAGAACCGAGTGAACCTAGTTGGGATCCAGAGTATGCAAATCTCATGTACACAAATCCCAACACTAGACCTCAACCTAGGTAGGTAAGACCCCCATTCCCTAGGGGACCATGCTATAGATGTCAAGGAGATCACCTCATTCGTGATTGCCCAATACCTGCATCTACACAACCACAGTCAGTTACAATACATGGCTTTTGTCAAGATTGCAGAAAGGAGCATCTCTTACGAGATTGCCCAAAGAATCCCAATAATATGCCAAAAATAACTCCAATTAACATTATTGGCTTAGTTGTAGACTCAACAAGAAGTGTCACTTCCACTGCACCAGTGCAAGTGGTCACTAGAGCCTAGGCTTTGCAACAGAACCTAGGAGTAGGTCAAGAGAAGAGTGCAGAGGTTAGCGAAACTGAGAGCATAGCCAAGAAACGATCGAGAGCCTGGAGGGATAGCCGAGAGAGAATGAAAATACAATGTTCTAAAAAGATGAGCAACTTAGAAGAAAGCATAAGAGAAACAAAAGCCAAAATTGTTGAACTCACCTCTCAAACAAACTCTCACATACCACCACCACCCTCATTTCCATCACCATCTAACCCACCATCTGTCCACCTACCTCAGACCATCCCACCACCCCCTAGAGTAGGATCAGTATTAGCTGACCCCACTCCTGAAGACATAGACATGATGCTTAAGGCATATCAGACCAAAATCCAAGAAGGGCCAAATGTGACGGATCATGACAAGTGCTACCCTAGAGCTGACCTAGAGATAGGAAGAACCAAGCTTTGTGCGAAAATGGTCGCATTGGCTCAGACCATGTTTGAAGCCAGTTGCCTCTTCAACTACTCTAGCTCAGCTAAGACACAATTGAACTTGGATGGACTACTAGAGAAGTTAGAGAGCATAATTGCCAGATCTGCCAAGGAAGAAAAAAACCAAAGAAGAGATGAGGCAAGTAAAAGAATAAGCCTTTCCCCACAGAAAGCTTTTGTGCCCAATTCCACTGAACCAGACACCTCCTCTTCTATGAATAGGTACACACCAGAATTCCTACGAGAGATTCAAGAAGACAAATGGGCTAAAGAAAGTGAAGTCCCTCCTCCCATTGAACTTGTGGATGACACGCATGAACAATTCCCACAAGATATTCCTTCCATTTATGGAGAGCAGGAGAGTGCACAAAGTCAAGAGAGGTTAGACTTCGAGTCTAACTCCCTACAGGAATTACCTCATTTCACAGGCCCATGGGAAGCCAAGTCTACTTGTATGAGAGCACCCACGGTCATAGTAAGAAACGAAGACTCAGTCATACCTAGGAATACGGAGGTAGTGAAAAACACTAAAGTGCAGTGCAATCTCACTTTAGAAGAGCTACTCAAAGTTAGGCCAGAGTTATGGAAACATGTAGCTAACCAAGTGCCAGAAGTGGTGAAACCCCGATCCCAGGTAGGTTCTCATAGAACAATGCTAGAAATTCCTCTAGACAAGATAGGAGATATGAGTGAAGGTGAAGAAGGAAACACCTATCTTCCCATTACCCATCAGGGGTACACAACCAAGGCAATTCTAGACTCAGGTGCAGGAGTTGCTATTGCTACCACTTCTCTATGGAAACGATGGGGCAAGCCAGCACTCAGGCCCACGAGGATGAAATTGAAGATGGCTGATGGTCACATAGAAAGACCCTTAGGCTTGCTGGAAGGAATAACTCTCACTACATGCGGTGTTGAGTTTGAGCATACTTTTGCCATATGTGATTTCAGCAAGAACCATGCCTATGAGATGATTTTGGGAAGACCATTTATGCGACAATTGCAAGTGGTCCAGGATTGGGGAACCAATTCCTTGTATTTGCAACACTTAGGTGTTACGACCAAAGTCAATCTCAACGATTACTCTCATAGAGATGTACCACCTATTCAATGGAATCCTATCCATAAAGCCAAGGATGACACGGAGTCTGTGCACTCCATCGGATCAGGATCCTCATGGATGCATGAAGACACTCACTTATGGATGTGTAAAGTGGCAGTGGAAGAAGAGAAGAGAGAAAAGGCCAGAGAGATAGGTGCGAAGGAAACCCATAGATCAATTCAAGACCCAGCCTATGCACCTGTAGTGTTTCCTGATGAAGAGTTTGAACCTCATGGCTGGGCAGAAATTTTAGCAACAATGGACGTAGCCATCAATGAGGAACAATGGACACCACACTGTGACGAGGATGGCTATGATATTTCGGTCTTCTCAACAGAGCCAATCATGGGAGATGCAGTTTTAGAAGAGTGCAAACCTAGCCCTGATGCATTTGAGGATGCAAGTGACTCCGATCTAGAGTCAATCATTATGGAACCACCTTTTGCATCAGATGAGGAATACTTCTATGAAGTAGAATTTCAACCCCAGAGACATGGAGAGCTTACAAATGATGTAAGGTTAGCCACACAAGTGACCCCTAAGGATGAAGGAAAGAAAAGAAAGAAGAGAGAAGTCACACCAGAAGAGGAAGAATCTTTGTTTGAGGTCCCTGAAAACTTTAAAAACTATGAGATGGACGATAGAAGAGTCGTGGTAAGGATGCCAAAACGTGAGGCGCAATCAGGGAAGGCCTATGATAACAAAGAAACCACCAAGAAAATAGTGGTAGCCATGGAAGAAGGAGAAGAGAGGTGCACTTACATAGGACATGACCTGATGGAAGAAGAAAAGCGCGAATTGATAGCCTTGCTAAGAGAATACAGGGATGTATTCGCTTGGAGTTACAAGGATTTTAAAGGTGTAGACCTAGACATATGCTCACACACAATTCCCATGATCTCAGACGCAAAACCCTTTAAGCAGAAGCCATACACATATAACGATAATTATGCTGCTAAGATCAAAGAGGAGATAGATAGACTGGTAGAAGCTGGATTCATCTATGAAATTGAGCACACTGAGTGGGTATCCCCCATTGTAGTGGTGCCCAAGAAGAATGGGAAGCTACGTGTGTGTATTAACTTGAAAAAGGTTAATGCAGCCACAATTCGAGATAACTATCCACTTCCTATCACTGAACATCTCTTAGAAAGAGTAGCAGGCAAGGAAGTGTACAGCTTCCTTGATGGATTTTCGGGCTACAATCAAGTAGCCATAGCCCCAGAAGATCAGCATAAGACAGCTTTTGCCACAGGGTGGGACATATTTGCCTTTAGAGTAATGCCATTTGGGCTTACCAATGTACCCACTACCTTCCAGAGGCTGATGTGTCATGTATTTAAGGAATTCCTGAGGAAGAATTTGGAGGTCTATGTTGATGATCTCTGTGCTCATTCCAACATTAGACAGACACATATACCTGAACTGAGGCAAATCTTTGACAAATGTCGAGAGTATCAAGTCTGCCTGAACCCAGAAAAGTGTGTTTTCATGGTCAGGCAAGGCAAGATTCTAGGACACATAGTGTCAAAGAATGGCATATACATCGATGAAGAGAAAGTAAGAGCCATAGCCGAGCTACCTAGGCCAAAGAATGTCAAGGAAGTACAAGCTTTCATGGGGCATTGTGGTTATTACCGACGCTTTATACACATGTACGCCATCACTGCCAAGCCACTGTATAGCCTTTTGACCAACTTTGAGTGAACTAATGAATGTGAGGACTCCTTCAATGAGATCAAAAGAAGATTGTGTTCAGCACCAATCTTGACCACACCAGATTGGAATAAGCCATTTCATGTTCACGTGGATGCATCCAATTATGCTATTGGATGTGTACTCGCCCAACCTAAAGGTGAAGGTAATATGGATCTTCCAATTGCCTATGCTAGTAGACAGTTGAATGCAGATGAACAAAATTATACCACCACTGAACGAGAGGGGTTAGGCATGGTATATGCAGTTAAAAAGTTTAGACACTATTTGCTTGCAAATAAGTTTAAAATTTTCACTGATCATCAAGCACTGTTTTACTTGGTAAACAAGCCATGCAATACAGGTAGATTAGTAAGATGGTTTCTCTTACTAATGGAATACGACTTTGAAGTTGTGGTGAGGAAAGGGAAGACTCACTTGAGAGCAGACCATCTCTCTAGGCTCACATCTGGAGAAGCCCCACAAGGAGTCTCAGATGACCTTCCTGATGCTTACTTGTTCAATTTGGAAGTTGTACCTCAGTGGGCTAAGCCATTAGTGCCAGTACTGACATACGGGCCTAACCACCCAGTCATAAACACTCAAGATAGGGAGGTAGTAAAAGCCCAGAAGTACCATATCATGGCAGGAAGCATGTACAAACAGACAGATCAAGGGATATTGGCTTGTTGTGTGGAAGAGGACGAGTACGCAAAATGGTTGCAATTAGCACATGTAGGTGCATTAGAGCAACACTACTCAAAGCAAAGAACTTTACAGACACTTAGGAGATTCGGAGTGCATTGGCCTACTATGGAAGCTGATGTCCAAAAGTTGTGCAAGGAATGCCCAATCTGTTGCACTAAACCACCTGTGGAACATGCCACTCTTTATCAAGTTTCCATAGTGCCAGATTGGAGTGAACCACTTGTAGCCTTTCTGAGGACGAAAACATTCCCTCAAGATATGACATTGGCCAGACAAAGAAGTCTAGAACAAGAAGCCCTAGATTACTCACTCATTGGTGATAATCTATACAAGCGTGGTAAAGATGGTTACCTCAGATTATGTGTCCATGAGAGTGAATATCTTAAGATCTTGGAAACTGCTCACCAAGGTGTAGCAGGAGGGCATTTTGGACCAGATCGGGTGATCAAAGCAATCCTTTTTGCAGGCTTGTGGTGGCCGACCCTTCACATGGATGCACATACCTATGTGAAGAGGTGTGATGTTTGTCAGCAAACTCAGTATCCTATACGCAAAGATGAGATGCCCTTAAAACCTATGATGGGTGGACGTGCATTCTCTAAGTGGGGAATAGACTTTGTAGGTCCTATTAATCCCCAACCAAGGGTTCACATGCTGAATATATCATTGTGGCCACAAACTATTTAACCAAGTGGGTAGAAGTGAAAGCTACCACAAAGAACGATGCTCAAACGACAGCTAAGTTCTTATTTGAGAATGTATTCACGAGATACGGGCTACCTATAGAGCTAGTCAGTGATAGGGGGACTCACTTCTTGAATGAAGTTATTGAAAAACTTCTCCAAGAATTCTTGGTAGTACATAAGAAGTCTGCCCCCTATCACCCACAAGCTAATGGCCAGGATGAGAGCACAAATAAGATCTTATGCAATGTGTTGACTAAATTGGTAAATAATAAACGCTCTGATTGGGACAAACAGCTACACCATGCTGTTTGGGCATACAGAATTTCCTATAAAACGGTACTCCAAGCCACACCCTTTCAGATGGTATTTGGCCAAAATGCGGTGCTACCTTTGGACTTCTTGATTCCCACATTGAGAGTAGCACAGGAGCATGAGTGGACGGGCCATGAACTCTCTTCGAGAATTTTTGACCTCGAACGATTAGGTGAAACAAGACTAAGAGCTGCAGCAGGAATATATGCAGCTAAGAAAAGGCAGAAGGCATACTTTGATGCCCATGTGAAGGATAAAGGATTGAAAGCAGGGGACCTAGTGTTAGTCTACACTTTGAAGCAACATGCGAGAAAATTAGAGAAGAGAGGCTATGGACCTATGATCATAAATAGGATCTCGACTAGTGGAGCAGTCCAATTAGCCACACTCGAAGGCGACATTCTCCCTAGCTACATAAGGGGATGCAGAGTCAAGTTATATCAGGAACCTCTCACTGAGGAAATGCTCAATCGACTCAACACTGCCAAGAAACATAAAGAAGAGGAAAAACGAGTTCGAGAAGAAGCACAGGCAAAAGCCTTGGAACGCATCCAAAAAATGAAGATGAGAAGACAAGGACAAGATCAGCCAAGGACAGATGACTATGCAAACCTAGGATATCATATGGCTATGTGTGAAGTCTCAAGTGTAAGCCCCCATAGAATAGTTGACCGACGTCCTTTTGTAACCTTGGAGATAGGACAAGGAAAGAGTGCAAGGACTGCACGGGGCTTGATTGACTCAGGTGTAGCCACTAGTGCCGTTAGAATCTCTTACTGTCAAGAATTGAAATTAAAAGTCAATCCTATAGAGGCATATCTCATAGGATTGGGAGGTGTGGAAACCCCTTGCATGGGTGAGGTGGAGCTTCCCCCCACATTCAAGATGTCTTAATGACAGTGAAAGTACTAGTGTGTCAAGATGAGGACCTCACTGAGCCTCTAGTCTTGGGTCAAGACTGGATCTATGACCATGCAGTCAACTTAAACCTAAGAAGTGGACTTCTTCAGGTTTGGGTCGATGAGAAATGCATTACAGTTAGAAAATGAAGCACTCAAGGAATTAGGCAAGGCACACACTCCTGGTCCTTCCAAGAGTACACATGAAGTTGACAATGCTATTCTTGTCCAAAACTATGTGATGCAGAGGGATGATTGTCTCAACAAAGAAGTTGAGGGTACAACAGAACTCCCTTCTTTTCCAAAAGCCACAGGGATGCAGCAACCAAAGGTGGATCAAATGCAGAAGAAGCAGACGACTTGTGCTCAAGGCTCAAAGAAAATATGATGCACGGTGTCTCAACCACCAAAACAAGTGTGGGTACAGAAGAACGAGCATCCTATTGCGGTCCAGCCACAACAATTGGCTCAACTTCCTATTAGTGATCAACGACACGGCACTAATAAGAAGTCCTCCAAAAATCCTTCTGTGAAAGTGAAATCTATCTGGGTACCCAAGAAGTCGATGAAGGCTGGCCCACAATCAAGACAAATTTGGGTGCCTAAGGCTTGCTTGCAGGCTCAACTAGTCCCACACAAATCGCACCATGTACAATAGGGTTCACTCACTCAAAGAGCCGATGCCCACTCTCAGTAAATACACACAAACACATATTCACACATGAGCACGAGTGGAATCACTTGCAAATGGGCCCCTATAAAGCCTCATTTCCAAGCAAACACCCTCATAAAGCCCTCCAGAGTCTTCAGGAAACCAAAACATAAAGTCATTCACTGTGTTTGGCAGCCAAAAGCTTGTAATAAACCCCCCGATCCGATTTGTACATTCCTCTCCACTTACTAACTGCATCTGTTCACTTAGCTCACGGGATTAACAACACACACAATCATCGAGCACTCACCGATAGACTAACTCATCATTCACCTCATGTTAATGTTGTAATGGGGACAAAAATTGTTCTACCTTGTCCTTTACAATGTTAACGCTTGCTTCTATATTCTCACAGAACTAGCAAGCAAGCTATAACATGGCAGAAACCGGAGGCACCAGCTCCCAGGCAAGGTCTAGCGCCCAGATAGTGGACATCGAAACCCTCCTTCTAGAACCACAACTCACTGAGAGACCTCAAGAACTTAGAGCTGTGCATGTGCTCCCTATTCAGGACTCGCCTCAAGGGCACACTTCTCAAGTAGGGAAGCATGCACATTGGTTCAGTGATGTCGCAGGGCCATTAGGAGACGACACCTACTTTTGGGAGGCAGAACTTGAGTTTAATGGCAAATGGGGATGATATCATTTCTTCACCTGCAAATTCGAGCAATATCAAAATGCAGAAGTGATGCGATCCGTATGGACCAAAGCGGGCTTGGATGGCTATTTCCGAGGACATTTACCTAAGCCAGATTTCCTACGCTGTTCCTATTTTATCAGTACCATCACCCCTAGCAGGGCCAAGGGAGGCGATAGTACTTTTGTGCTACCTTCACTGATGCCAGGACACGAACTCAAAAGATTCAAACTGACCCTCAACCTTCAGAACTAGCAAGTGCCCCGGCATACTCGGCCCAAATAAAAAGATTATATGAAACCATGAAGCGAGTCCAAGAACAACACAAACTGTCGCTCGAGATAGGAAAGGTGCTCATGAGCCAAATGTTAGCCGAGGAAGGTGTGGAAAGACATGCAGCCTCAATCTCCCATACCCCTCCACCCACCTCACCACTTGACTCCACAGCATTCACGACTCCCTTTCCCCTCCCCATTCCCCCTGCATCCTCCCCTTTCCCTGCATTCTTTAATGTAAATAATATGTTTTCAACATTACATCAGTGTGTGTATCAACTTCAGAGTGAGTATCAGGCTCTCGAAGACCATCATTGTCAACTGACTACGAATCACCAACAACTACAGAGACGGCTGATAACCATAGAAGATGAAAAGGCGGACCTCAATCAACGCTATACCACACTCGAGCAGGCCCATCAAACCCTCTTGGAGGCACCCCAACCATCACAAGTGCCAGGTGTCAAACAACTCGAAACTTTACTGGAAGTCTACCAAACAGATAATCTAAGAGTCCGGCGTAATTTGACTCTACTCAGAAAACACATGGCTACCGCCCTTGAAGAAAACAAACGTCTGCAGAAGCAAAACGAAGAAAACATGGAAGCTGCCATGGAAGGCTCTCCCCACGAGATCGACCCAGAACAATTCAAAGCAGTCCCTTCAGAAACAATGAAGACAATCTTGGAAAGCTATGCCGATCTATTAGAAGCACATGATGATTTGGAAAAGGAACGAGACGTGCTACGCCGCCAGCTCAAGGAACAGGAGGCACAACCCAAGATCATAGAGACAACCACGACTTTAGAGGAGGTAAAGGCATTAACAGAGCAGGTGGCAGAATTGTAGAAGAAGTTACTGGAATATGAAAGACAGCCCTCTCCAGTTGTAGAACCAGAGCCAGATGACTTGGTACCCATTGAGGTGGATGAATCGTATGAGGAACCATATGTTCCTATGCCAATGCCAGGAGGTCAGCAAACCTCAGAAGGAATGGACACCTTGGAAGTCGAAGTACCCGAATGGCTTCAGACACTCGAAAAGACAGCGAAAACCCATGAAGATCGAGTGGCAATCCAAATCCAATCAATGGCCAAATTAGAAGACACTATCATAAAGTCAGAGTATTTCCGCAGTATGTCTCATCATAGATGGATAGGCACCAACGACGATCAGTATGTGCCATATTGTGTACTCCTGGCAGATACAACGTAGAGATTCAACGACGATGTGGCAAGGCTCCAACCTTTGCCACACAATTTGGGCCCGATGATATCCCTGAGAGTGCTAAAAAAGGATCCATTCATCAACCCACCTGGAGGATTCGTCTTCTTGAGACCTATCCCGAGATGGTTCGTACTTGGACTAACATGCCACTATTTATCAAATACAACCCCTGTTATGTTCCAGTCTTCCGCAGATGCTCCTGGCCCGAATTTACCATTGCTGTAAAGAATGTCAAAGGTTGTGCAAAGTGGTTAAATTATATCTATCTAGCACCTCCACAAGGACCTCCCACTGTTGCTTACATGATTTCTACAATCCGTCACTAGAACATTCGACTACGGAACACGCCTGATGTGATGGCACAAATGTGCATGAAAATCTTTGAATTAATGCTCATCACATTCAGGACATTCAAGAACATCAAGGACCCCCACTTTTCAGGAGTTGGCTTCACTGCAGGCAACCAAGATCTGGTATATGACATGAGCACTACCCCCTCAATAAAGGTAGTATATGCATGGCACGCAAGAATAAAGTACCTCCCAGCATGCTTCAAGCAGACCTTCGAGGAGATGTTCATCACAGGGTTCTGGGAATATCACTCAGAAATATTTGTACCCAAGCCCTCACATCTCCTCCAACTATTCGTTGTGGAGAGGACCATCCACTCAGATCAATTACGGGTGCCCCATCTGAACGTCCCAGGTCCAGTGGATCGGGATTCATTGTTAACAGACCTAGCACGGGGGCTACGACTAGAAGAACACCACCTTGCTTCTGATGTGGTTCAATATTATGTCCAATGCACAGCTAGACAAGGGTCTGTCAGAGACGACAGACGTGAGAGGGGGGGGGGTGTTGGCAGCAGCAACCAAGGCACTGAAGGACTCACAAGACAAGGAAGCCAAAGAAGGGAGCCAGAGTAGAGAGAAGGCACAATCAGACTAAGCAGTCAACAAAGATCTGGCAAGTAGGCCATTCAAGTTTTTCCAAAACAACATCTTCATAACAGTGATTCTCATCACTAAAAATCATTGTAAATACCGTTTCACCTTTTTGTAACTCCATTTTGTGCAAGCCAAGGAGTCCTCGAGCTTGAGGAGTATTAGAAGTAGCATCGTACCAATTTTCATAATTTTTAGACTTCGTTTGAGCCTCCAAATAGGCCCTTGAACCTAATTTTTAACTAGGCCGGACACTAAGTCTGGACAGGGCCAAAAGCTAGTGAAAAACTATAAATAGAGCTAAAGAGCTCATTTTTGAGGTTAGCTTGTAATAGTTTTGAACTTGTATGAGCATTTTTGAAGTAATATAAAAGAACTCCATTGTCTTACTCTTTGTCTTGCCGTGTGTGCGCGTGTGTGTGTATGTGTTCGCATGTTAGTGTGCTTCTCACTCACACACTTGTGCCTTCACTTGCTCGAGGTCACCATACCATCCTCACGTCTTCCCGGATTGACATTAAAGGAGGTGCTACTCATCATTGAGCTACACTTGTATTGTTCGGATGCTTATAAAAACCTCAAACTGTGAGAGTGGAGCTTTACTATGCTTGTAGTAGACCTTGAGATGCTTATACTAGGAAATCAAATCTTGTATCTAAGTTTGGTACAAAAAGATGAAATTTCTAGCATAGTCACTGTGATAGCACATTCAAAGGCCAAAATGAGCTCAAATAAAAAGTTATGTGCTATAGGGTTGTTGGAGTTTGAGGTCTGCAGAAGCACACGAACTGCACAAGGAAGAAGGAGAAGCTTGGAGCACAACACACAACACTGAATGTATTATCACTAGAATGTACAAAGATAAGTAACCCGTTAGGGCAATAGGCATATATACAAGCTGGGGGAAAAAACCTCCTAAGGAGGGAAAAAAATTCCCCGATGGTCCTAGTGTGTTCATAGACATCACTACCTAAATATATCAACAAATCCCCTTGGGAGTGATGTGGTGAACAAGGAGCTGGCACTCATGTATAAGGAAGTGCCAAGCTATGTGGAATCAATCCACAAAAGGAAGTAAGCCCAAAGCTTTGCGAAAAGCTTCAAACTTCTCCCTAAGCAGAGCCTTTGTGAAAAGTTCTACAATGTTCTCCTACATGGGCACATATGCCAAGTTGATCTCTCTAGCAAAGAATCTCTACCTGACATAATGATAATGCACCTCAATGCGCTTAGTGTGAGTGTGGAACACAGGGTTCCTCACAACTACCAATGCGCTCTAATTGTCAGTGAAGATGGTGGTGGCAGAAGACTAACCAACACCCAAATCAACCATAAGACATCTGAGCCACACACACTCAATAGTCACTGTGAAAGCAGCCCTATTGTAATAAAGTGATAGGTACGAGATGGTTGAACCACACCCTTGACAGATAGGAGATGGTTGAACTACAACCCTAAGAGAGAGGATTAGGAAGTAATCCTCAACCATGGCTTTTGGGGCAAGTGGTTAGCCCATCACATTCCTAACGAAGAGGTTGTGAATTTAATTCCTTACATTGGTATCAGAGCCTAGGAAGTAGGCTTGGAAAAGGTGGATTGACCTAATGGCCTCTAAAAAAGGCGCTTGGGCATCCTCTATATGAAAGGGTACAAAGTAGCACGCGTCGCTTTCATAAGTTAGCCCAACAAAGATTGGGGTGTATCTCTCAATTCGTAGGTCGAATTGAGGCATGTAATATATCATTGGAAAGCTCTCGGAACAAACTTTCCAAATCTAATGAGATATCTAGAAAGTGTAAAGTCCTTGGGAAACCATGGGTGGCACTTGATTGAGGGTTCAAGTTACCAAATATGGGTGAGAACAGGGTTCAAGATTGAGGTTGAGAACAAGGGTTGAGACACCAAGGTTGCGAACAAGAAGGTTCAAGATACGTTGAGAGCAAGGGTCCAAGAGACCAAGGTTGCGAACAAGGTTCAAGAAACTATGCGAGGTTGAGGGATATGGCTGATCACCGAGGCTAGAGGGATACAAGAGCATATCATTGAGGACAATGATTGAGCAAGGGGGGAAGAATGTAATAAAGGGATAGGTACGAGATGGTTGAACCACATCCTTGACAGATAGGAGATGGTTGAACTACACCCCTAAGAGAGAGGATTAGGAAGTAATCCTCAACCATGGCTTTTGGGGCAAGTGGTTAGCCCATCACATTCCTAACGAAGAGGTTGTGAGTTCAATTCCTTGCACGTATACTCAGCCTCACAACTGGAAGTGGCCATAGTAGGTTGCTTCTTGCTCAACCAAGATATACATGAGCTACCAAGCATGAAGCAAAAGCCACTAGTGGGCAGATGAGTTTCATAGTCAGAAAAACATGTAAATCTGGTAGTAGTGATCCCTCCTTGGGATAAAACAATCCAAGTAGTTGGGTACCACTCAAGTAGCGAAAGATGCGCTTAATTGCCTACCAATGGTTGACACCTTGGCAACTACCTACCAATGCTTGACACATGGGCAATGCATAAACTTGCTCTTCTATGAGTAATGCATAAGTAAATCAAGCATCCAATAGTCTGCTAATAGAGAACAACATCAAATCCATCACTGACATCATGAGGACTCAATCGTAAACCTGTCTCCATAGGAGTGGCAATAAGTTTACAGTCTTCAAGGCCAAAACGTTGCAATAATGTGTCAATATATTTTGTTTGACACATAGCTATTCCACCATCAACTTGCATAAACAGATGCCCAAATAATGATGCAAATGCCCCAAATCTGACATCTCAAATGAGGCATGCATATCGGCCTTAAAATCAGCAATATGCTTCTCATGAGGATCAGTGAGTAGCATGTCATCAACATCTACAACAATGAGCAGAAGCACATCATTAACACGCTTAACATATAAGGTGCCTTCAATTCGACTCTTCTCAATGTTACACTTATGTGTTCCTCGAGTAGCTTTGATGTGAACCTTTTCCCTATACATGGGCACTTTTTACTCTAGTGCTGGCTAGAGGTTTTTTCCCCATGTTACCACATACTTGATACTCTCATATGTGGTGGTACTTTGTACTTAGGGATATTATTCAGCTCTTACTTCAATTCAGTTCATCGTCAATAGAGTAAGCTATTCCAACCATCGTCTTCTTGGTGTGTCTTGCTGCATTTGTGCTCCTTATGTGTGCTTCTTGTGTGTCTCACACTTCTACACACACCCAATAGTGGTATCAGAGCAGGTTCAACTCCTTCTTGAGTTTTGGTTTTTCGCGTAGCAGTGCGTGCACTTTTAAGAGTGCAAATCGACTCTCGGAGCATAGAACTGTGAATTTCAGCAGCCAAGAAACATTTCCTTCAGGTGCACTTGGGTTTTACCCCCATTTCAAAGCCATTTGTGCAGTCAAAATCACCATCAGAGTGACGGTTCATGAGCTGAAATTTCAACATTCATTTCAGATTTCATCGAAGTGAAGATTTTGTCACATTCTTGTTTCTTAGTGAAATGGTGGGCAACAATGACTTGTTTGGCATGCTTCAAGCTGAAGATAAGCTTGATGGAACCAACTATCCAATGTGGTCTTACATGATGAAGCATGTTCTTGTTGCTAAACAACTTTGGAACATAGTGGCAAATGTAGATCGAAGACCCGCAGGTGCTTCTACTTCACAATCTACTGTCAAAGATGGAGCTTCTTCTTCGAGTACAGTGGTTTCTCCTTCTCCACCTACACAAGAGCAACTTAGATGGGATGGAAAAGATGCTCAAGCTCATGCTTTGATTGCGCTTTCAGTGAAGTGTCATATAGTTCCACACATTCAATCATGTTCTACATCGAGACTATGATGCTGATTCAGATTGGTTCTTTGATAGTCGTGCTTCAAAGCACATAACATCATGCAAAAGATTTTTTGCCTCTTTGAAAGATGCACCCAAAGGAGGACATGTGGTGTGTGCAAACAAAGCCTCTTATCCTATCATTGGAGTAGGAGAAATTGAGCTTATGGCTGTAAATGGAGGTGTGATTTTCTTGAAAAATGCATAGTATGTGCCTAGTATCAAGAAGAACTTAATTTCGGTTCCATTGATTGCCAAAGCTGGACTTCATGTACACTTTGTTGATGATAAGTGTATGGTTCATGATTTCAGCAATGGCGATGTTATCGTGATGTCCAGTGCATTATGTAATGGTTTGTATCTCATGGATACATACAAGAGGGCTGCCTCGAATGCCTTCGTTGCTCATGCTTCTTCCATGGCTGAAATGGAGCTTTGGCATGCTCATTTTGGTCACATGAACTTCAATAGTTTGCTTTACTTGCAAAAGAAGGACATGATTATTGGTTTGCCTACACTTGAGTCCATTGAAAAGCATGCATGTGAAGGTTGCATTCTTGGAAAAATGCATCGTGATTTTTTTCCAAAAGATAGTCATACACACACTACAAGAAAATTGAAGCTTGTTCATAGTGATGTATGTGGTCCTGTCAAGACTCCATCTTTTGGGAAGCATGTATATTTTGTTACCTTCATTGATGATGCTACTCGCCATACATGGGTGTATCCTATGAAAGCAAAGAATGAGGTATTTTTTTGCTTCAAAGCATTTTTAGCTATGGCTGAAAATTTTTCTTCACAAAAGCTTTTGACTCTACGCACGGATCGTAGGGGTGAATACATGTCACATGAGTTTAATGCTTTTCTTCGTGAAAGAGGTATTTCACACCAATGTACGGTGCCATATACACCTCAACAAAATGGTGTTGCCGAGCGTAAAAATAGAACTTTTCTTGAAATGGCACGATGTATGGTTAAAGGAAAGCATCTTCCTGATAAGTTTTGGATGGAAGCGGTCATGTGTACAAATTATGTGTTGAATCGCTGCCTTACAAAAGCATTTATAGTCATCACTCCTTATGAGGCTTGGAATGGTCATAAGCCTATGGTTAGTCATATGCATGTGTTTGGTTGTTTGGCATATGCTCTTGTGTCATCACAGCAACGTCACAAACTTGATGACAAGGCAAAGAAATGTATATTTATTGGTTATAGTGCTGAAAATAAGGGATATCATTTGTAACATCCATTGACGAACATAATTATTGTGAGTCGAGATGTGGTATTTGCTGAAAATTCAGTTTTCCCTCTACTTGAATGCAAAAAACAGCCAACAGTTAGCTTACAAGATGTGTTGAATACACTCATGCCTTTGTTCCAAAATGGTGAGCTTGACTATGGCCATGTAGAGTAGCCAACTGAGGTTCAAAAGGCTGAAAAATTCCAACCAAATAGGTTTGAAAATGTAGAGAATCTCCAGCAAAACATGGCTGAAAAATTTCAACAAAAAATTGTCAAAACTACTGGAAATTTCCAGCCATATATGGCTGAACGTTTGCATCAAAATATGGCTGAAAATGAGCATGAAATTCAGCCCAGGCATGATGTACATATTGAAGATGTATTACATGATGAAGACATGTCTATCAAGAGTGCACAATCTATGCCAAAGTGACTGAAACAAACTTTGCAGGACAACATATTGAGTGCACCTTTACTTGGTAGAACAAGATCAAGCTCTCACCATGCATCAAGTAATTTTGTGGATTGTTCTCTTATTGCTAGAGCATGTAATGAAGAGCCACTTTCCTTTGAAGATGCATGTGATGATCCACAATGGATGAGTGCTATGCAATCAGAAATGGATTCCATACATAGGAATGGTACTTGGGAGTTATGTGAATTGCCAAAACGAAAGAATGCCATTGGTACAAAGTGGGTTTACAATATTAAGAGAAAATCTGATGGTAGCATTGATCGCTACACAGCTAGATTGGTTGCCAAAGGATATGCACAACTATATGGCATTGACTATGAGGAAACTTTTGCACCTACTTCACACATGACTACCATTCGTAACGTGGTTGCATTGGCTACCCATCAAGGTTGGAAAGTGAATCAATTGGACATAAAAACAGCCTTCTTGAATGGTGACTTGCAAGAAGAGGTTTACGTGAATCAACCTCCTGGATTTGCCATGAAAGGGCAAGAGCATATGGTTTGTCGCTTGCATAAAGCTTTTTATGGTCTCAAGCAAGCTCCACATGCATGGTATGACAAAATACATAAGCATTTGGTTGCTCTGTCCCCTCAAGGAATACCAGATGACCTTCCTCATGCTTACTTGTTCAACATGGAAGTAGTGCCTGACTGGGCCAAGAATATAGTGCCCATTCTAACCTTTGGACCCAAGCATCCCCTAGTGAACGCCAAAGATAAAGAAGTAGTGAGGTCTCAAAAACACCACATACTAATAGCTAGTGTGTATAAGCACACCAGTCAAGGCATACTAACTTAATGTGTAGATGAAGATGAGCATGAAAAGTGGTTGCAATTAGCACATGTAGGTGCACTACATCAACACCACTCTAAACATCAAACCCTATAGACTCTGTGAAGATTAGGTGTATACTGGACAACCATGGAAGGAGATGTCCATAGGATGTGTAAGGAATGCCCAATCTATAGTATTAAACCACCAAGTGGAACGTGCCACTCTGTATGAAGTGTCTTTAGTACCAGATTGGAGCGAGCCTTTAGTAGCCTTTTTGAGGACAAAAACATTCCTTCAAGAGATGACATTTGTCAAATGAAAGAGCTTAGAACAGGAGCACTAGACTACACACAATGAGAATTTATACAAGCATGGAAGAAATAGATACCTAAGTCTCTGTGTCCATGAGAGTGAATATCTTAAGATCTTAGAAACTGCTCACCAAGGTGTGGTGAGAGGATATTTTGGTCTAGACTACATGATCAAGTCAATTCTATTCACAGGTCTCTAGTGGTCAACCCTCCACATGGATGCACATACCTATGTGAAGTGGTGTGACATTTTTCAGTGAATTCAATATCTGATACATAAGGATGAGATGCCATTGAGTCCCATGATGGGAGGACATGCATTCTCTAAGTGGGGAATAGACTTTGTTGGTCCTATTAATCCCCCAATGAAGAGTCCACATGTCGAATACATTATTGTTGCCAATAATTACCTATCTAAGTGGTTAGAAGTAAAAGCCACGACAAAGAATAATGCTCAAACAATGGCTAAGTTCTTATTCGAGAATGCGTTCATTAGATATGGGTTAACAATAGAGTTAGTAAGTGATGGAGGTACACACTTCTTTAAAGAAGTCATTGAAAAAATTCTCCAAGAATTCTTGGTGATACATAAAAAGTTTTCCCTCTATCACCCACAAGCTAACAGACAAGCCAAGAGCACAAATAAGATCCTATGTAATGTATTGACAAAATTGGTGAACAATAAACGCTCTGATTGGGACAAACAACTACACCATGTTGTTTGGGATATAGAGTGGCCTATGAAATGGTACTCCAAGCCACACCCTTTTAGATGGTATTTGGACAAAACATAGTGTTACCATTAGGATTCTTGATACCCATATTGAAAGAAGCACAAGAGACAAAACAAGATTAAGTGCAGTTGTAGGAATATATGCAACCAAGAGAAGGCAAAAGGCATACTTCAATGCCCATGTGAAGGATAAGGGCTTGAGTCATAATGGACCTATTGTGCCTAGACCGATCTTCTTGCATCGAAAAAAATACTAACTCCTCAAATGTTAAGGCATTTGTATTGCCTTTCATCATCAAACGAAGAGTAGAAGCAAAACTCTGATTATGAATTGGGAAGACCATTCAAAACAGTCTACACAAGTGAACTGTCAGGTAAGACTTCATCAACAAAAATCAACCATTCCTTCAAATCTTTGATCTTTGTCAGAAAACTATCCATGGAATCTCCTTCATTCATGTGCTCACTCTCCAATTGTTTTCAGAGGTAAGAAACACGAGCCTCATTCCTTGCGTGTTATAAAGTGGTAAGTGTATCCCAAACATCCTTAGCTATTATGCAAGAGTGAATGTGAGGAATAATAGCACATTTGACAGACAAGGCTATCAATGCATGTGCCTGAGCATCTCTACCATCCCAACGAATTTGCCCTATAGTAGGTGTAGCAAGAATCGTAGCACAAACAAGAATCTGAAGAATATCACCATCTTCAACAACATCTACATCACCTTCAACAATTGTGTTTGCAAGTGTAATAGGATTTTTTGCAACACCATGCATAATATTCCAAAGTCCTTTTGCAAGCAATACATGACACACCATATAAGCCCATGATGGGTAATTGGTAACATCCAACTTATCCTAAATAACCAACATACAGGATACATGATTGCTTTCAACCATGGCCACTGGCTAAAATACCCTGATGCAGAAAAGTGATTGTATCTCAAAAATTTGAAGAAAACTACCCTATCAAGTTCTGCTAAACATGTGCAGACTTCGAGATGCTTATATTGGTGAATTGACGCATGCATATATCTTTGGCACAAAAAGATGAAATTGCCTACACAAGCATTGTGATAGTGTGTTCGAAGGTCAAAATGAGCTCAGATCGTGATTTCGGCACCATACAACAAAGCTGTTTTGATCTCCTAATCACCCTGAGTATGCTCACCAAATTTCATGTGATTTTGAGACTATGACCGGAGGGGTGTTGATGATGCCTTAGATGAAACGACGACCTGCTCTGATACCAATTGTTGGAGTTTGAGGTTTGCGGAAGCACGCGAATAACACAAGGAAGAAGAAGAAGTTTGGAGTAAAACACACATTACTGAATGTATCACCACTAGAATGTACAAAGATAAGTAACCCGTTAGGGCTATAGGCGTATATATAAGCTACGAGAGAAAAACTTCCTAAAGAGGGAAAAAAGTGCCCCGGTGGTCCTAGTGTTCACACATATCACTACCTAAATATATCAACAAACAGAGGGTTCCTTGCAATCTCCAATGCACCCTCTCATTTTTAGTGAAGATAGTGGTGGAAGAAGGCTATTCAACACCCAAATCAATGAAAGGCGTTTGAGGAACACACACTCAAAAATATTCATGAAAGCTGGCCTATACTCAACCTCACAAATAGAAGTGGCCATAGTAGGCTTCTTCTTTCTTAATCAATATATGCATGAGCTGCCAAGCATGAAGCAAAAATCACTAGTGGACACAAGTTTCATAACAACAAGTCCACTATGAATAAAAAAAAGCATCTAAATATCATGCTAATGATCCCCCCTTGGGATAAAACAATTCAAGTAGTCAAGTACTACTCAAGTAGGGAAAGATGTCCTTAACCATCTTTCAATCCTTGACACCTATGCAATGCATGAACTTGCTCCTGTGAGAGAAAGAAAGCTAAATATAAGGATGATTTATGTATAACTAAATCATCAAACTACCTAATGATGTAGGCCAACATCAAATGCATCTTCGACATCATGAAGAATCAACTCTAAACCTGCTTCCATGGGAGTGGTAATAGGTTTGGAATCTTCAAGGTCAAAACACAAAGTTATTCGCCATCAACTTGCATAAACCAAATGAACAAATAATGATGCAAATGCCCAAAAATTGGCATCTCAAAATAGGCATGCAAATCAGCCTTAAATAGATGAATATGCTTCTCATTAGGAGCCATGAGAAGCATATAATCAACACATACAACAATGATCATTTTTTACATCATCTACACACTTAACATATAAGGTGCTCTCAATTGGATTGTTCTCAAAACAATGTGCTAACAAGTAGGCATGTATCTTCTCATACCAAGCATGTGGTGGTTGCTTGAAACCATATAAAAACCTTTTCAACCTACAAACTTTGTTTTCATGCCCTTTCTTCAAAAAACCACAATTTTGAAAACATAAACTTCTATGTGTAAATCTGCAAGAGAACAAGGATTACGACCACCACGTGCTAGAGAGATGACTCTCCTCCCAACCAAATGCCTCTATATATAGCTCTCTCCAGGGAACTGCCTTCTTGGGCAGATGGATACTAGCCAACCATGTGTCCGCCATGTAACTGCATGTACTCCAAGTGTCCCAATCAACTCGAGTTAACTCAAGTGGATGCTTCTAGAAGGCTCTAGATCTCTTTGGGCAAAATACTCTCCCCATGTCCCCCATGGGGATTGAACCCAGGACCTCCTCCTTCACATCCTTAAGATTTAACCACTAAGCTAAGTGGATCACTTGTTCACAAGAGCACAAGACCTCCTAGTAAGTCTAAACTAAAGATCTTTGGTCATACACATGGACGACCAAACGGTGTCCAATTTCAGATCCGTCTAAACCAGTCGGACCCCTAGATCACATACTTACTTTATTACATTCTTCCCCCATGGAAAAATATTTTCATCCTCAAAAATAGAGCTATATATCTACTGTAGGAAACCCCCGAGCCTCATGTTCTAAAACTGAAAGAACATGGTCATGTTCTAAAACTGGAAGAACATGGTCATGTTCTAAAACTGGAAGAACATGTCTCATCTCTGTGGTGGCCTCCCTTCCCAAATGATTCAAAACACTATCTCACTTTGAACTTTGATAAACTGGTCAAAGTACAAAGTAGTGAATGAATTAATAAGAGTGGATCTAAAAACATCCCTGGCCAATTCACAGTTTCTCGATGTGCGATCTAGGCACAAACATGTGAACTAGGTGGATTCAAATTACTAGTCCATTTCTAGGCATGACTGATGCATGGACTTAATAACAAAGGTGGCATTCTTATCCCTTGCAAGACTTTGAGAACTCTTGATTCACTTGAATTTGTTTTGGAGAACTTGAAGTTTGGTTGCCCCAACATCTAACTTAGATGTTTGTACAATGGTTTACTTTGATCCAACAGTTACTTGATTTTTTCACCCGACTAGAGGACTACTTTGTCCTAATGGGTTTAAAAATCCTATGTAAACTGCAAGAGAAAGTTTACCATTTTCTTTGAGTCAACCATATTATTACTTGACCAATTCAAATCCAAAAATGAAAATTGTCCAACTTAGGACACTTTTTCTCAAAAACTTGAGCTAAAAGTTCTTGGGAATTGTCAATCTGTTGAGCAATTCCTAACTTCTCTATTCTAGAGTATACTGGACTTTAGAAAATCATTTATGCTATAACTTGAAGTAAACTTAAATGAATAACTCAAACTTAGACTTATCAACTTTCGATGTTTTGAAAAGGTTCTTATACAGAACATCTATCTAGGATGTTTAATTTAGTTACCCAGTTCTATTTGGCTAACCCTAGTCTTTTGCAAAAGGAATTAGATACCATATCTAAGCCAACTCCAAAAGATTCAGAAAGCAGAAAGAAATAACAAAAAATCTGTACAACCAATTCAAACTTCAAAGATACGTAAACTTGCTATGAGTCAAAGTCTAGATGACTCATGACTTTAATTTCTCAAAGATACGTTTCAATACAGTATTGAAGCATTTTTTCTATCTTTAAGAGAAATAATCTGGATTCTCAAAAAGATTCATAGAGTAAATCTAAAACATCATCCAACCACAAGATACTAGTGTGGTAACCAACATCAGTGTGTCGACCCATTGGAGTTCTATTGATGAGTTTTTTACTCAAGTAATGCTTCACCTAAGACTAAGTTTATGCCTTTATTCAATCTTTATAACTCCTTACTGGGAATGCAATTCTTGAGCATTGCTTTGAGTCAAAGAATTGAAAATGCCAAGTTACACTTGGAACTTGGTGCTTAACTTAGTCAATCCAATTCTTAGTTGAAAGGATCATTTCAATGTCAGAGTCCTACTCTTTCAGAAATTTATAAATATTTTTGAATAATCAACTCTTTAGCTTGAAATTGTTCAAGAAGATCTTGGAAGTTACTTACTTCATATCTTCATACATACTTGATCTTGAAGTATCTTGAGATCATACTTTTATCCTCCTTAAATTCACTTCTCTTTTGAAGTCTTTAATTCCCTTTCAAGATCATATCTAACTTCAAGATTTTGTTTTAGGACTAAAAGATAATCATCATCTCATGGTCCGATGTCCCATACCATCTTTCCTGCATCAATCTAAGTATAAACTTTGTTGTCCCATACCACCCTATTTTATACTCACATTGATGTGTGAGTGAATTTTATCCTAAAGTCTAAACATATTTTGATAGAGTACCTTCTTGCTTCAATTCTTTATGAGAATTTTGAAGTTTCAGGCTTTATCTCTAAGTAGATTTTCTAGGTTTTGATCCCTTCACAAGATCGTTTCATGATCTTGTGCTTTCCTTTGGGAACTTGAAAACCTTTTGATGGAACATCCATCCTTGTTTGCTAGGGTTTTCAAATAAAAACCAATCAGAATTCCAAGTACTTGAATTTTCACATATTCAAGTTCAATTGATTTATTCTTGACCAATTTGTAGTGACAAGAGCTTTTTTACTTCTTGTCTTTATATTCCTTTCTAACAAAAGATTTTAAATAGCTACCTTGAGGACTTTATAGGAATCTCTCTACTGCTTAAGTCTAAGCATCCGCTCATGCTCTCTGGATTTGTACCAAAATCCCTTTAAGGATAGACAAACATTTTTACCTTCCACAGACTTAAGTACCATCTTCACAGTTGTAGACTACATTCTTGGAATTTCTTCACTCTATTGAGTCTTGGAATAACTTACTCTTTTCACAATTTTCCATTAGATAAATGGAACTTGAGTGAATAATTTCCAAAAGGAATTTTATTGCCAATACTTGGGCAATCTATAGAGTAGTTCCAATCGCACGTTCTTGGACAATCATGGCCAAGCTTAGTCAAGTATGGTTGATGTTGCGACTAGAATAAAGACTTAGTCTTTATCTTTAAGATCTCCTAAACTATCATAAGCTTCATTGCTTACCTGCAGGATTTTTAGAGATCTTTCACTCAATCTTAAGTCTAGGCAATCGAACACTAATGCCTCTCAGATTCCAAAGCTAAGAATCTTTGATATACCTTTAGGCTATATCAATATTTGGACTTAATTACCAATACTGGTGGTTTGGGAATTATTGGGAACTACTTGCTATTAAACTTTTCTTGAAAGATTCTAGTCTCACATCCAGGGAGATTTTTCTTTCAAGAACTTTGGATTCGTGTCAAGGAATCAGTAACACTAAGCCAATGATTCATCTTGGAATCTTTTGCTTTCCAGTCCAAGGATTCATCTTAGAATCTTTTTCTAAACTAGAATGATCTTCAAAAGAAATTCTTGACTTTTAGACAAGATCAAGACTTAAAGCTTTATTGCTTGTTCAAAAGATATTCCTTTTTAACCAATGAAATAGTTAACTAGACTATTTCATTTTATCTGCTTATCTTTAGGAAGTAGCTTAATTCCCAAAGATTACTTTGATGGGTTTCTACTTTAAGATCTAATTAGCTTAAACAAAACCAAGCATACTTTTCTCATCCTCAGAAAAGTGTTTAATATAAGTATTCAACTACTTAACCAACAATCATGCAAATGCATGTTCTTGCATGCAAATGCATGTGAGTGCATGCACATATTCGTATTCTCCTTTCATGCACTAACCTAAATCAAGCAATTTCTTGGCAATTTCTTGAGTTTGAAACTGCATATTCACAATCATCCGTGCACAAATATTCTTCTTGCTAGTTTTTTTAAAAAAGATTTAACCATTCATGTGCATAAACTTGAGCATTTAGCTATCTTTTCAAGCAAGAAGAAAACGTGTTTTGCGCATGAAAACATTGTTTTGAAAAGGAGAAATATAAATGCATGCGTATGCTTGTGTTTAATGAGTGTTTCAATATCTTTATGATCTTTCATGTAGGTTTCAATAACTTGCATCAAGATTATCAAGAATGAAGTTTACTACTATACTTCAATGATAAAAATGCATCCTACATGAAAGCATAGAGCAAAAAAATATTGAAACCAATCATTAACTTATAAAATACTTATCTCCAAATAGAGGTACGTCCGTCCATTGATCCTCGGGAAGAACCATTCTCCACTCTCACTCTCATCATAAATCACGAAGCATATCTGTCACAAAGCTTAGCCATCTAGCATCGAGTGCTTGTAGAAGAGCCATCCTTCATCGTTTGTGACTTCAAATATTAGGTGGAGTCCACCATCAACATGAAGGGTTGTTGAACAAGTCAAGGATGACACAAGTTTGATTCCCCTCTAAAACATCTCATGCTTCTAGCTTCGAGTTCGAGCCCAAGGTGCATATTTGTATAGCATACAAGGGTTTTATCATTGTGTGACATATTCAAATCCATCTACGATACATAATAGCCATCCATAACCATTTCTTTTGCTTCACTTTGATTAAGATGGCGTCTAAACTCGGGTTTGGCAGAGAGTATTTGTAATAAGGAATATGTAATAGTACCCCATTTCTGCTAGAGTAATGGTTGAGGCGTTTCCAAAAACCAAATGTGAAACTCGTTTGGTTGAGTTGTAAACATCGACATTTCTTATGTAGAGGTTGGGAGTTCAAAATCCCGTGTGCCTCCACCCGATAGAACTGTGCTTTTATTCCTTTGATCTACAAAGAACCATGATGATTTCATGTAAATCTTTTGCGTGATGACATTCTGAATTCGAAGCCTGATGGCTGCAATCATAATTGCGAGCAACAATGATGAAGCCCTCTTTGGTGTCGTGGATATGATGTATGTCTGAATTCGAGAAAGACCATGGATCGAATACTGTGGCCTGCGTACTATGAAACATACGAACGTATTGCCTTTATGTATAGGAGACACAGACTGTCCATGAAGCCTCCTTTCGCTGCTTGTACAACTTTGTTATCTAACAGATCATGAAGCCATCTGGATAAAGTGGACATTTGTGGGGATACCGGCCACAGTTCGCGATCTCTCAGCAACGAACATCATTTCATATTTTGCTACAGAATTTGATGGCTTTAGAGGAGACTAAACTACGTACAACTGTTCAGAGTGGATGTCTCACGTAGCTTGGAAACAGAGGCAGCGAGATCGATCCCTACAGATCACAGCTTCACTGATGAAAGATGGTCGAGCTTCCCTTTTGATGCTTGTTATATCTCAGCTCCATGAGAGATGGCATATCTCATAAGCAGCACCCGGCGTTAAGCTTTAACGTCAAATGTAGTGTGTGCTCATGGATACGCTAGAGCTCTCTACTAGAATCGGACCTCAGATCAAATAGATTGTAGCACATTGCTAGTGTGTAAGAAATATATAAATCCGAATGTAGACATCCCAACATGAAGAGATGATGGATAGAAAAGAGCTCTCAAATCTGGAAGGTCGAGCGTTTGATACTTCTATGCTTCACAACAGAAATTTTGCCCTTGCTTTCAAGGAGAAGCTTCCGTAGTGCCCCAAATGTCAATGCTCTTACATTTGCATAGATGGGGTTGTCGGGATGAACTTCTAATGCCGATGTCTTATTCACTTGTGTGGACCTAATGATATTCCTTTTTGAAACAACCACAAGCATGTACAAAGGAAAAATAATAAATTCTAACGATTTCCATGAGAACTCCATGAGATCTTAAAGAAGATGATGAGCCATCAAGGTCGCCATGAAATCTTGCTCTGATACCAATGCAAGAGAACAAGGATTACGACCACCACGTGCTAGAGACATGACTCTCCTCCCAACCAAATGCCTCTATATATAGCTCTCTCCAGGGGACTGCCTTCTTGGGCAGGTGGATACTAGCCAACCATGTGTCGGCCATATAACTACATGTACACCGAGTGTCCCAATCAACTCGAGTTAACTCAAGTGGATGCTTCTAGAAGGCTCTAGATCTCTTTGGGCAAAATACTCTCCCCATGTCCCCCATGGGGATTGAACCCAAGACCTCCTCCTTCACATCCTTGAGACTTAACCACTAAGCTAAGTGGATCACTTGTTCACAAGAACACAAGACCTCCTAGTAAGTCTAAACTCGAGATCTTTGGTCATACACATGGATGACCAAACGGTGTCCGATTTCAGATCCGTATGAACCGATCGGACCCCTAGATCACATACTTACTTTATTACAAAATCACCATCTAGAAATGCAATTTTAATGTCAAAATGGCTGTACATTCCAACCATGATGAGATACAAATGCAAAAATGCTATGAACGGTGGTCATTGGACATGGAGGAGAAAATTTATCATCAAAATCAATGCATGTCTCTTGAGTGTAACCTTTGGCAACAAGCCTAGCCATATACTTTTCAACTGTTCCAACAGGCTTTCATTTCAGCTTGTATACCCATTTACTCTAAATGGCCTTTTGCCTAGAGAAAAATTACATAAATACTAAGTAGCATTCTTCATAATAGCATCATATTCTCATTGCATAGCAACCATCCAATTCTTTGATTTCTATGCTTCATCAAAAGAAGCATGCTTATTCTCATCACAAAGACTAAAGACAACCATTCCATAATGCTCTAATGCAAAGGAAGTAGTATGAGAGCCTGAACGAGTATGATATGACAAAGGTGCATCTAATTTGCTATCTCTCAAGGTTTGCATCAACAATTTATGCATAGTTTTTGCCTCTTCTAGTTCTATCCTCTCGTCAATAAGCGCATCATGTAAATTTGTGTAGAAAATGGAATGATTTGCATCATCGTTTTGGAACTCTAAAGGTTGAGAAATTACCTCATTTGGACCAAAACTTGACTTTCCACTTGCAAAAAGAGACATGAAAGTTTCACACACGTCCTTCAAGCTAATGGAGAAAGAGCATTGATCCTCAAAGAAGAGCATCTCGAAATGAACCATCTTTTGGGAAGGAGGAATGGTGCATTCTACAAAAAATATAGCCTTCATAGATATTTTCAGACATCTCAAGTTTGGTCAAAGAGGATGCTAGTACAAATTTCTATATGTGAGGCAAACTAGCTAAATTCACATGACTAGAGCAAGCGTACCAAAGTATTGCATCTGAGATAGCTTAAGAATCATAAACTGCACATACTAATTCATTCATTGATTTTACATAATCTATGAGCTCACATAGCCCATAGCATAAAATTCTAGAAATTATAATAACATCACCATTTGAGAGATCATGAACTATACATTTTTCATCACCATTCAAGGATTTGTTAGCACATGTGTTAGTATTCCTTATAAGTGTAGGCTCAAATGAAGTGAAGAAAGTGCATTGCAAGGTAATATGTTTGGTTGCACCAGTATCAAAGTATATAAAAGTCTAATATGGACATACACTACTCATACGTAGATGGTTCATAGATAAAAACATTATTAAATGCTCATTCTTCATTTTGAACAAGATTAGCAAACTTTGTTTTAGGTGTAGAGGCCTCTGCAACAACCGCTCCATCCTCTTTCTTCTCTACCTCCTTTGTAGTCAGTTTAGGACAACTCTTTACGACATGATTATTCTCCTTATAGTACTTGCAAAAATTGTTTTTGCTTTTCTATTTTTCTTGTCATCTTTTTCTTCATTCTTTCATAATGCAACATTAGCAAATTTGTGCTTACTAGTAGATGAACTCCATTTACCTTTTCCCTTCGAACTATCTTATAATTCTTAATCTCCAAAACACATAATTGATGTGTTTTGTCTAGATTGATCTTCTTGCAACAAAATAGAGACCAACTCCTCAAATGTTAAGGCATTTGTATTGTGTTTTATTGTCTTTAATCATCAACTGAAGAGCAGAATCACAACTCTAGTATGAACCTGGAAGACCATTAATAATATTCTACACAAGTGAACTATCTGGCAAGATTTCATCAATATAAATCAAATGCTCCTTCAAATCTTTGATCTTTTTAAAAAAAGTATCCATTGAATCTCCTTCATTCATATCCTCACTCTCCAACTATTTTTAGAAGTAAGCAACACGAGCCTTATTTCTTGCCTAGTATAATGTTGTAAGATAATCCCAAGCATCTTTTTCTATCTCGCAAGAGAAAATGTGATGGATAATGGCATGTTTGATAAACAAAGTTGTCAATGCATGTGCCTGTGCAATTTTTCCATTCCAACAAAGTTGTTCTGTAGTAGGTTTAATAGGAACCACAACACAAACAATAAACTGAAGTTCATCTTCCTCAACACCATCTACATCGCCTTTAATAATTGTATTTGGAGGTGTAGTAGGACATTTTTCAACAACCTACACAATATTCCAAAACCGTTTTGCTACCAATACATGATGCATCATGTATGCCCGCAATGGGCAATTAGTACTATCCAACTTGGCTCAACAATTAACATATGGAATACAATTTAGTATTGTGTTGTTCTCAAGTTCTTCTTCTTCCTTGTGCTATTTTTGTGCTTGCCCACACCATGAACTCCAATAACATTTCATAAGATTAATAAAAACAAATTCATTATAAAACATCCTTCAAACTCATGAAAGAAATATGTGATTCAACATCACATAATGCATATCTTCAATTTTGACACTATAATAAACATGAATCAACATCATATAATACATATGATTATCAATTTTGAGACAATGATAATCATAAATGAATTCATCATTCACTTCATTGTTTATACATAATAACAAGAATATAAAATTTTATGCTAATAACACAAAATCCTTAATTTAAAATTGTAAACCTTAATACAAATTTTAGTATAATACAAAGATTAAAATGTCTTTAAGGTTCATTTGCTCTTTCTAGATTTAATGTACCTGCTATATCTTCATTCCTTATATCGACATCTTCTTGGGATTTTGTATCCTCTTAATCACTTTGTGAATCTTGTCGACTAGGTTGTATGCCAATCTTAGCATTTCCAAAGATGTCATTTGTATTGTCTATCTCTTTACCATTGATATTGCATCATTGATGCAAAGAACCATCATTTTCAAAAAGCACAAAGCAATTTGCTTCTAATTGTTTGTCTTCAATATCATTGAAACATATAGCAAAACATCTATGGCTTTTTTATGAACTCTTTTAAAGCACCATTCATCGACAATATGCCTTTACAATGTAACTTTCTTCATGAGTACATTCCATGATAAAATCATCAATAAAATTTTTATCTATGAACTTATCATATTTTTTTTACAAGAATCTTTAAATTTCTCGATTTACTTGTAAATCATGTGAAGACTATAATCTTTGCTTTTATAAATAAACACAAGTAAAATATCCAACTCTCCTTTTACCCAATGGTTCTTGTTTGTATTGCACCAAAATTCATCTCTGTGGTAATTTGTTGGGCTCCTAAATAAGCATATGAACATGAAGAAAATCAATGAAAATATCAAAACATACTCTATCTCTAAGTTCATCCCATTGAGTGCCACATTTAATTTAAAAATCTTTTGTTGAGATATATTTGTTTTGCATACGATCTATAAAGTTCTGAAACACATCTAAAGGAAACAAGATTGAATAGAAAGATTTATTATGTACCAAAATTTTCCAATTTCTGTAAATCATGATAAAATCCATAGATTGACCAAGTTTTCCCCTGTTCAAAGAATCTTTGATAAATGTCTTAGTGGAACTTCTAATTTTTGCATATTCAATATCTCTAATTCTATATTTCTCATAGGGATTTTCCCACATCAAAATCTTCATCATTAAATCAATGAAATAGTAAATAATCACATTTTTCAACATACAATCAATTTCTAATCTCCATGATATTTCCTCCATGTCAAACCATATGCATTGCAGATTTTGTTTTTTTATGATTTTTTTTTAAAGTTTCCTTTAGGATTTCTAGAAGATTATTTTCTTTAACCTAAAATGCACCTAGATCATGTTAGACATACTATGACTATACCAAATGCTTCCTTTAATTGACCACCTTTTGTTCATTTTTCACTAGACTTGAAATACACCTGTATAATGTTGGGCATAGTATGACAATACAATTGCATGATTGATGTACAATGTTTCCATTCATCCTCATCATATAAAAGAATGTGTAAATCAATCTTTTGTAAATTCATTTTGTAAACTAATCTCTATCTCTCTCTCTCTCTATCTATATATATATATATATATATATATATATATATATATATATATATATATATATATATATATATATATATATATATATATATATATATATATATATATATATATATATATATATGTGTGTGTGTGTGTGTGTGTGTGTGTATGAAATTTGAAAATTTACATAAAATTATATAAATATATAACATCTACCATGATATAAATTCATTTTTGCTTCCAATCTTTGTTGGTAGTGGCTTTGATGGACATCTACTACCTTTCCATTGACATAGAGTCTGTAATAGTTGATATAAAAAAGGTTCTTTATAATGACTTCACCAATGATAAATTGGTTTGTTTCAAAATCTCCCTTGAAATTTATGTACGGCAATTTAATACGATCTTAGATTTCCATATTCTAAATATTATCATAGTTTAGAAGTCACCAAAATTGCATTTTTGGTCGACAAGGTTTACACTAATTGAATGTTGTTTAAATATGATCCAATATTCAAATCTATCAATATCATCCTTCAATAGTATACAGTCATTAATGTTGAATTAAAGTATGATTTGGTCGCTCATATAGCTCAAAAAAGTGTGCCAAATTCTCAATTTTTTCTATGAAGTGAATCATGAGAAATTGCCAAGTGTTGTAGATAAATAGCATGTCTTGAAATGGATAGTTCTCATAGCTTGAACCTCCATCAGCTTGGATTCAAAGCTAATTGGATAGGTTAAAAGCATACATGGATCATATTGAAGCTCAGTGTGGATGAATATGATGCACAAATATAGAAGTTAGAGAAAGGAGACTATTAGCCATGGATATTTAGAGTTAGCAACTACCTTATGGGCGAAGAATTGTGGGCATTAGTGAATGGAAAAATATCCAATGCCTTATGTACATGATCCACCACTTGAAGGAAACATCAAGGCATGTAATGAATGAATAGAAAGGGATAGGAAAGTCATATTCATTCTATCCTAACATGTAAGCAATAGCATGTAGGGCATATACAAGACATGGACATACCCAAGAAGGTTTGGGAAACCTTGGAGAGATTGTATTCTTCATTCACAAGAAGGATTCAATGCAAGAATGAGTTGAATAATCTTATGAAAGAAGCAAGCACTACATTTTGAAGTTAGAGGATCTTGTACATGCTTTAGGCTCCATTGCGAACCCAATTATAGATGATGATCTTGTTTCTCACACTCAAAATGACTTGAAAGAGGATAAAAGGTGGAAAGTATTCACCACATCAGTGTATGAGAGGGATTCCCTACCACAATTCAAATAATTAGTCACATTGATGCTGACCAAGGAACTGAACCAAAAAGGTTCACAATCAAAGGGCAAGCAAGCCCAAGTTTTCTATGCAAGTAGAGACAAAGGCAAAAGATGTGGACAAAACTCTCAAGGTAGAGGGAGAGGAAGGCCAAAGTCAAGCTCAAGCAATTAAGAAGGCTAACCAAATCTATGGATAAAGAGGAAAAGGAAGGAGGAGATGAAGAGGAGGAAGATCACAAGGAAGAGAAGCATTCAATGGAGAATGTTATAGATGTGGAAAACCGGGCCATTATAAAAAAGCTTGTTGGTCCAAAGGAGATCCAATTAAGGATACAAAAGGAATAAAGGTAATTATGCTAGTAATTCAAAAAATTCAAACAATGAGAAATTACTTGTGATGTATAGTTCGAGTGAAAGAGACATGTAGAGATGGGGGATGAAACTAAGCACAACATTACTTATGTTGGAGATGCTCCATTGAATGAATATCAAAGCTCCAAGGTGTTGAAGGATGTGTCTCATGAGCAAACCATTACCTAGAATTTGGTTTTAGTAGGCCAAAGGGTTGAAATAGGTTATGAGATGAGGTTAAATGATCAAGGATTTTTTATTTTATATGGAGGGCAGAAATATGTTTCAAAATGACTTTTAGATTTTCTAAATGATCATGGCATAAAAAAAAGTTCACTTGTAAGTATACACCTCAACAGAATGGGGTAGTAGAGAGGAAGAAGAGATATATAGCAAAAAGGGCTAAAGCTATGTTAAATGAAATGAATGTTCCTAAGTCTTATTGGGTTGGTGCAAAAAATACAACCATGTACATTATCAATAGGTATCCAACCTCAAGAGTACATGAAGTGACACATCATGAATTTTGGTGTGGTAATAGACCCAACCTTGCACATAACAAAGTATTTGGTTGTGTGAATTATGTTCACATACCTCAAGAGTCGAAAGTTAGATCCAAACATAGATCGGTGTATATTTCTTGGATATTATTTAGACCAAAAGGGATGCTATAACACTAATGTTAGAGACCCTAGGGTCTAGGGATTTAATATTTGATGAGATACTGCATTGATATGGTAGAAAAGATGTGTTATAGGTTGAAGATGCATAGAACGTAGAGAAGAAGTTCAAGGATGGAAATGAGTGTTCCAACCACTTCAAACACACTATCACAGAAGGGTACAAGATTGGTTTGGAAAGGGATGAGAAGGAATGAATCTCATTCAACTTAAGAAAGCAACAAAGTGAAAGAAAAGACAAATAATGAAGACCATCAATGGGTAGACATGGACTCTATAAGTGATGAGAGTGGAGAAATTAGAAACTCTAGGGTTTAAAGAATCATTAGAGAACTTTGTAATGAAAACATCTAGCAATTGGTTAATATCTGTGAATTATCCTTGATGTAAGGGTTAAAACCATGTTAGGATGGTATTCTTAAGGGTTTTCCCAAAAGCATTGTATGGAGCAAACAAATCCATGACCTACTTTGCTCTCAACACTTTCTTGAATTTTGCTACATGATTGTATGGGTCACTTGTACCATCGAAGCAATTCTTCATGGATTTCACTAACTGAGTGGGTCTCAAAATTCTCGGATGTTCTCTTGGCCTAGGGAGTGGAAATCCATCCACAACTCTTTGGTTCATATGTCCTCTAAGTCTTTCCCGTTCAGCTCGATCTATGTCTAGTCCTGGTATTTCCCTTCCTATGGTGTGCACAAAGCTCACTTATGGATACTCTTTGGGTTTCTCTTTTTGAGCACCTAGGACATGGGAAGATCCTACTCCGGTCTAACCATGAGAGTTAGTAGACTTATAAGAGGGGAAAATTGGCTCAGCCTTCCAAGTGCACATGTGTCTACTATGATCCACAACAACAAACATCCTCTCTAAAGTATTATCTAGGTAGATTATCTTTCTTGGGATCTCCATATCCTTGAATTCACATATAATGATTCCTTTTACATTGCTAAGTTTGTTAAGTCTAAACCTCCAGAAGGCTTTGTTAGTTTCTCTGCTAACAAACAGTTATATGCTCGCATTCTCTTGATGTATCCATTCTGGCATGATATCTCTACGAGTTCTAAGTTCTCTATCTTTGCTTTCATGATCTAAATCTCATTTTAGACTTAGCTACAATTGATCCAAAATCATTTGTTCTATCAGGTAAGTTGTTTACAGCATACATGGTTCCTTGCTTATCTATGTAGGATGCATCTTCAAATTTGACAACGGGGTGCCCAATTCCTAAGGGTTGCTTTGGATTCTTCAGTTGGACCATAGATTTTCTTATATCATCCTCATCGATGTGAGTGCCTAGGTGGTTGGCTTGAATGTACTCAAGCTGAGTCTTATACCAACCTTAGGGTGTTTGTAAGTATGCTCGCCTTGTGCCACCCATGGGATTCTCCATGCTAAAAGACATCTCTAAATCAATGGTGTCTGAGCTCACTATATAGGGATGGTCACACAATCGTTGTGACCAAGGTCTAGCCATATGATTGACTCTAGCTTTAGATAATCTGATGCTTTGTCAATCCGCTCTACCCATATCTCTTCTTGATCTAAGGTTCATGAACTTTGATACCCTTTTCTACCCAACTCTTGTTGAATTCCACACACATTGCAATGTTCTTTAGAGTATCAATTATTTGTTCTTTTTAATGCCCCTTTGATGTTTATCTTGTCTTAATGGATATTCGTCAAGAGTAATTTTCATTGTTTCACTTATCCTTGTGTCATAGATTTAGGTTCTTTCTCTTAATGTTATCGCATTTGTGTTAACTAGGGATCTTGCCCTTGAGTTCTTTAAGTGTCTTGGACTTGATTTCTTAGCATTACCCTATACTCAACTTGTACTACATCCTTTCCTATGCTAGAATTGATAAAGGCAGTTTATTGAAGTTCCAACCTTAAAGAAAGCTCTTTATATGCGCTTTTGTATGCCTTTGATTGCATACGAAGTCTCCCAAGCACCAATTCTTTGCCTTGATTCTTGTGCTACACATGATCGCTTACACTAGAATCCTTGAAGATCCTTAAAAACACCCAAATTACTTCAAAAAATATTGGTCAAAATTTTCAAAAACCTAATTTTTTCCATGTAGGTACCCTACCACGATGGCATGGGACTATCACGATGGCTTGGGACTATCACGATGGCCTGGGACTATCACAATAGGGTGACCTATCGTGATGGTATGGGATTGTCATGATAGGTTTCCCTATTGCAATAGGGTTCCATGTTGCAATGGGGTGCCCTATCACGATGGCCGAGGACTGTCGCAATGGGGTGCCCTATCGTGATAGTTTGGTTTTGTCATCATAGGGTGGCATGTCGTGATAGTTTGGGGTTGTTTCAATGGCATGGATTGTTGTGATGGTTTGACTCCATCACGATGATCTGGATTGTCTTGATGATCTGGCTTGTTGCAATAGGCAGGGGCTATCATGATGGCCTGGCTTATTGCGATGGGCTTACCTGTCATGATGTTCTAGCTTGTCACAAGGGGTTGACCTTGTCATAATTCTGTGAAAATATTTCAATTTTGATGAAGTTCCTAGAGTTCCAAGGAGCTTTTCTCTTCTATTGGCACAACCTAAAAATCTCCACCTTTTCGGCCTATTGTGATAGGCCAAGGTGACAAACACGAAAACCAAGAACTCATAGAATCTTACTTACATAGGCTGTTGAGCTCAAAGATGGAGTGGAATCCTACATAGCAACACTGATACATACAAAAACTACTCTCGTAGTCTCTCTCTCTCTCACTCACACAAGAAAATGAGGGAAATGAGATGAATGAAGGTGGATATGGAAAAAAATTAGAAATTTCGATGAAGATGATAAAGCATGGCTATGGAGGATGGAGGTAAGGAGAGTAAATATGATATAAAATGACACTAAAAGTAATGAAATAACTTGCAAAAACTAACTACTTACCTTCCAACATCAATCTTCTAACACTCTTACCATCACACATCTGTCCTTCAGCACGCTCCCTGACAATGGTACCAAATTTGGTGTTGCTCTAGGAAAGGATGAGTATCACATCATGGAGCTTCACCTCCTTAATTTTCAATCCGCGAAGATGTAAGGATGATATGATGATTATGAATGAATGCTGTGTGTGAAGTTGATGGTGAGAAGCAAGCTAATGCACACACATGGAAGAGACAATAAGAGAGACAATGGAAGGAGAAATATTTTTATTCATCAAAGCTTTGACAATGCTCACTTCACATACAAGATAACTCAAATCAACCAACCTCAAAAATGAGCTCTCTAGCTCTTTTTATAGCTTTTGAGGATATTTGACTGGTTTCACACTAATGGCCAGCTTAGTCAAAAAGTATGTCCTAAACTACTTTTGAAGTATCAAACGATCTCCAAAAAATATGAAGTTTGATAAGTTATTATACCTAAGCTCCTCAAGCTTGAGGACTCCTCGCTTACACAAAATGGAGCATTACATCGCAAATTTGGGTTTTACAAGGTGTCATGATTAGAATCACTATTGTTCTTCATGGTGATTTTTATATTGCAGAACAATACTGATGTAGAAAATTTGTTGAGATGCCCCTTTCAGTCTTGCTCCGTCTCTTTTCACATGCTTCATCTTCTTCAATGCAGACTACCATTGCCAACACCCAAACTGGATATGCAAAGAGGGGAAGCTATGTGTGGGTTGATCCCTGCCCAAATCATTCTAAGGAAGATTTGGATTTGCATGTGAATGGATAAATCATATGCAAAGTATGATTGCACTGATCAACATATTTTTCCCCAATTAGAGGAGGAAAACTATCAAGAGATAGTAACAAAAGTGAATTGCCAATTATTTTGGGGTGAGATGGGGTGTGAAAGTGGAAGGGTAGAGATACGCAAGCAAAAAAAAGGAGGTGGAGAAACTTTGGTTGTCACACTTCAACTCTGTAGCCTCTTGTCCTTGTATTCCTATGTGCCATAGGATCCTCCTCAACCATGCGACTTCACATGTTGCAACACATGTAGATTTGTACTCAGGTTCAGTGGAAGATAATGCTACAGTCGGTTACTTCTTACTGATCCAAGAGAAAATCCATGATCCTAAAGAAAAGCAATTTCTAGAAACTGATTTTCTAGTATCAATATCTCGTGCCCAATTTGAGTCACAGTATCCAACCAAAGATGATCCTTCTTCATAAAGAATACCATAATCAGTGGCTCCTTTCACATACCTGAGTATTTGCATGCTAGCCTTCCAATGAGTTTGGTAGGGCTTATTAGAGAACCTGCTTGCTACTCCAATAGCATAAGAGATATCTGGTCTACTATTGCATAAGTAGATGAGAACTCCAACTAATTTCATGTATCTTCCAATATCCATTGGAGGTGAAGTATCTTCAATAGATAACTTTGTATTGATCTCCATAGGCATAGAAATCTCCTTGCAATCCTCCATGTTGAATGCCTTCAATATCTGTCTTGCATACTTTTTGTTGAGAGATAAAAATCTTCCCTGGTTATTGCCAAACTTCAAGGCCTAAGCAATAATGCATTAAGACCAAGTCTGACATTTCAAATTTTGAACGTAGGGCATCTTTCATTTCTTGAAGAAGAGCATCATCATTTCTTGTAATGAGAAGGTCATCCACATAGACTACAAGCACAATTGTCTTCCCTCCTCTCTTTATAACATACAAATTAGCATCAGAAGCACATCTTTTGAAACCTAGATCTAAGAGATACTCATCTATCCACTGGTACCATGCTCTAGGGGCTTGTTTCAGTGCATATAATGCCTTCTTCAGCTTACATACCTTGTTCTCTGAATGGGGAGTTTCAAACCCTGGTGGTTGAGACACATATACCTCCTCCCTGAGGTCTCCATTCGGGAACATTGATTTGACATCCATGTGATAGACCAAATCTCTCATGCCATAGCTTACTTGTGCCCACACTTCTAGTGTCTATAAGAGCACACAACTCATACAGGTTGTTCCTCCTCGTGCTAGTCCCAAAAATGTTGTTGTTATTGTCCATAATCTTATATCTTCTCTTACTGAAGATACTTGATGACCTTGATCAGTTATAGAAGCTATAGAAAGTAGATTTTGTTTGATTTGTAGAACATACAACACATTTGAAAGCTTTTTGACATCCCCATTAGAGTTGATGAAAGGAATTGTACGTTCACCCTTTGTAGGATATCTTGCATTGTTGCCTGCCTTTACTATGATGGGTTCCTTTAGAGAAGAAGAAGTAGAGCTTGTAGCTTTATTAAGGGAATATAGGGACGTGTTTGCATGTCACTATAGAGACTTGAAGGGACTAGATCCAAAAATTTGTTCTCATACGATCCCCATGACTGTTGATGCCAAGCCCACCAAACAGAAGCCCTACACATATAATGATACATATGCAACCAAAATAAAAGAAGAAATTGATAGGTTGATTGAAGTTGGATTTATCTATGAGATTGAGCATACTGAATGGGTGTCCCCCATTGTAGTGGTGCATGGAAAGTTACGAGTGTGTATTAACCTTAAAAAAGGTAATGCCGCTATGATTAGCGATAGTTATCCACTTCCAATCATTGAACATTTACTGGAGCATGTTGCAGGCAAGGAGGTTTATAGCTTCCTTGATGGATTTTCAAGTCACAATCAAGTGGCCATAGCCCTCAAAGATCAACACAAAACAACTTTTGCCACAGAGTGGGGAATCTTTGCATTTTGTGTGATGCCATTTGGGCTCACAAATGCACCTGCAACATTCCAAAGGCTCATGTGTCATGTCTTCAAAGAGTTCTTGCAAAAGAGCTTAGAAGTATATGTGGATGATTTATGTGCTCTTTCCCAAGAAAGAAGATAGCACATCCCTGAGCTCAGATAGATCTTCAACAAGTGTAGAGAATATCGAGTTTGTCTGAACCCAAAGAAGTGTGTGTTCATGGTACGACAAGGTAAAATCTTAGGTCATATTGTTTCGAAGAACGGAATATCAATAGATGAGGACAAAGTAAGAGCCATAGCACAATTGTCGAGACCAAGGAATGCTAAAGAGGTACAAGCCTTTATGGGCCATTGTGGATATTATGGCAGGTTTATCCACATGTATGCAATCATAGCTAGACCTCTTTATGCCTTGTTGACAAATTTTGAGTGGAACGACGAGTGCAAAAATTCCTTCAATGAGCTGAAGAGACGTTTGTGCACAACACCAATACTGACCACCCTTGATTGGAATAAGCCATTCCATGTCCATGAAGATGCATCCAATCATGCAATAGGATGTGTGCTAGCACAACCCAACGGTGAAGGAAATCTCGATTTGCCTATAGCATATGCTAGTAGACAACTAAACGCAGCGGAAAGAAACTATACAACAACTGAACGAGAAGGCTTAAGCATGGTATATGCTGTGAAGAAGTTTAGACACTGTCTATTGGCCAACAAGTTCAAGTTTTTTATTGATCAGGAAGCTTTATTATATTTGGTCAATAAACCTTGCAATACAGGACGCATAGTAAGATGGTTCCTCTTACTAATGGAATACGATTTCGAAGTTGTTGTCAGGAAAGGTAGGACCCACCTGAGAGCGGATCACCTTTCTCACATCACTTTAGGAGAATCACCCCAAGGAGTGTCTAATGAGTTTCCCGATGCTTATCTGTTCAATTTAGAAGTTGTTCCTAAATGGGCAAATAAGTTGATACCAGTCCTAACCTTTGGACCCGTGCATAAGGATGTGAGAACAAATAAAGAAGAAATTGTACAATCACAAAAATATAAAATAATGGCAGGAAGCATGTACAAACAAGATATGGAAGGTGTAATAGCTTGTTGTGTCGAGGACGATGAACATAGTAGTTGGTTGCAACAAGCCCATGAAGGATTGCTAGGAAATCATTATTCTAAACAACAAATATTGCAAAATTTGAAACGTTTAGGAGTGTATTGGCCTAGTAAGGATAAATAAATACATGAGTGGATTAAGAATTGTCCAGTGTGCTAGGAAACACCCCCAGTGGAGTATCCCACCCTTTATCATGTGTCACTAATTCCAGATTGGAGTGTTCCACTGGTAGAATTTATGAGATCAAGAACAATACCTAGTGAGACTAGCCTAGCAAGAAAACGAAGCATGGAGCAAGAGGCTCAAGACTACGCCTTAGTTGGAGACAACCTATATCAAAGAGGCAAAGATGGTTACCTAAGATTGTGTGTTCATGAATCAGACTATTTGAAAGTCTTAGAAACTGCACATAGTGGTGTTGCAAGTGGACATTTTGGTCCTGACCGATGTCGGGAAGATTTGCATCTTCCAATTGATGACCCGAAAAATTAAAATATTTATTGGTGAATTCTAAACCTCTTTTATATCACTGTTGATCAGTTGTGTTAATTGGATTAACTATTTTGAAAGTGTTTTCAGGTATGAAGGATGAAGCAGGACATATGTCCATGTTAGGGTTTACCCTAATTACTTATTTAATGAGAACTTCCTATTTTTACATTCAAGAATTATGGGTATTCAGCCTAGGGTTTCTTGAATTCATGTGTTGCTTATAAGATTTGGTTAATGTTAAGGGTTTAGATGATTTTAAGGGGTTAAAGCTAGGGTTCAGAAGGATTTTAATGGTCTAACCCAAGGGGGTTTATGGGTTTCCAATAGGTTTTCTAGGGTTTTACTATATTTAAAGAGATAAAATAGATGTTATTTAAAAAACATTAATATATAAATTACATATTTATGTATTAAAAATTAAACTATGTTATTAATAATTACTTTAATTATTTGTGTGCATTTAAAAACTAAGGTTCTAATTAATTAAAAGCTTAACCTAATCTTAATTTAATGGATTTATTTAATTGAGAAATTTAGGGTAAATAGAATTAAAATGATTAATTAAATGGATAAAAAACTAGTGGACTATATGAGCACTAGGAAAAAAGAATGGCTTATATAAGTTGTGTAACTAAAGAGATTTAAGGAGTGGTCTCAATAGAAGATGCACTTAAAGTGAAAAAAGTTGGTTAAGAGAAAGAGTGGAGAGAATTAGTGAAGATGAAAAGAAAGGAAAGTGTAATTAAAGTAGAAAAGTTAAACTGGAAAGTGTGGTGGAAGTAAGGAGATTAAAGTGTGGTTGTAGATTAAAAGTTAAAACTAAAAAGAGTGGTTTAGAAATGACTTGTGTTTGTATTTAAATGAGTGTTGAGCTCAAGTTTCTCTTAATATTTTTTTGCAGAAACATTGATGAGTTCAAGCTATTGAAGTGAAGTAAAGAGAAGCAGCAAGATTGAAGATTCATTTAAATCTTATTTTCCAATTAGTCAGCTATCCAATTGATTAGACATTCATCCCTTTATTTAGACCTTCCATTTGTATTAGAATTATTGATTTGAACCATTATCTTATCAATTAATTTATTCAAGCAGTTTTGCAACAATATTGTTTCTCATTACTTTCTTTGATGTCTTCTAAATTAGTTCACGAGTCTGAGCACAGTACTATTGAAAATATAGAAAATGTTCCGCCAACTCTAGACAGACCAGAAACCTCTAGCTTACCTGATAGTTTAGTAGAAGAAACCATGATGGAACGCGTAACAGAAGAGTCACTAGTTTTAATCTCATATCAGGAAGCTGTTGCTAGGTACGAGGCTGGCCGTCCTTACGGTCCATAGCTATTTAAACTATTTAAAGACCTTAGTTTCAGTCATAGAATTAGGTAATTTAAATTGTTTTGTCATTAGAACCCTTATTTTCATAAGCCTTATATATTTATGTATTAAACATTAAACTATGTCATTAAAAATTACTTTAATTAAATATGTGTATTTAAATACTAAGGTTCTAATTAATTAAACCTTTAAACTAAGCTTAAATTAATTGATTTATTTAAATAAGAAATGTAGGCTAATTAGATTAAAATGATTAATTAAATGGATAAATAACTAGTGGACTATATGAGTGCTAGGAAAAAGAATGGCTTATATAAGTTGTGTAACTAAAGAGATTTAAGGAGTGGTCTCAATAGAAGATGCACTTAAAGTGAAAAAAGTTGGTTAAGAGAGAGTGGAGAGAATTAGTGAAGATGAAAAGAGAGGAGTAGAAATTAAGTGTAATTAAAGTAGAAAAGTTAAACTGGAAAGTGTGGTGGAAGTAAGGAGATTAAAGTGTGGTTGTAGATTAAAAGTTAAAACTAAAAAGAGTGGTTTAGAAACGACTTGCGTTTGTATTTAAATGAGTGTTGAGCTCAAGTTTCTCTTAATGTTTTTTTTGCAGGTACTTTCTTCTGCTCTTACTTTCTTCTGTTTTTCCTTCTTTCTCATTAGACCCTCCTCGTGCTCGGGATATTAAGCCATCATGTACTGCTGTGCATGATGATCTTGATGTTGATTGACCGGCTGGAAGCATGCCCATGCCTATTCCATGGCTTGGTCTGGGTCCCTGTAGCAAAACATTGAAGATTACAATCAATTGAAGTGAAGACAATTGAAGTGAAGCGGCAGCTTAAAGATCCATTTAAACCTTATCTTCCCGATTTAGTCAAAATACCCATTTGTTTAGACATTTATCCAATTATCTAGACTTTATATTTGTATTAGCTTATTAATTCATTTAGTCAAACCAATTTAGCATCATATTGTTTCCATTATTTTCTTTCATGTCTTCCGATTTAAACCATGAATTTGAGCAGAGTCGAATTGAAACTACAACCGAATCCATATGATTAGTATCAGAAGAACGTATTAAAGATAATAGTACTAATGAAAACTCCATTATTCCAACTATTGAGAATGTCCCGTCAACTCTAGACAGACCAAAACCCTCTAGCTTACCTGATAGTTTAGTAGAAGAACCCATTATGGAAGTTTCAATCTCATATCAGGAAGCTGTTGCTAAGTACGAAGCCGCCCGTCCTTACGGTCCATAGCTATTTAAAATATTTATCTTTTTATAGAATTATCTTATTTTCCGTCATAGAGATAGGTTATTTAAATGGTTGTGTCATTAGAGCCCTTAATTCCATAAGCCTGAGTCCGCTACAGACACCCTGCGTGTGCCGAACGATTTTGGCGGATGGACTGATCCACCATCCGAGCATCCCTCACGACCCGACACCGAGTAATTAAGACCATTCTATTCTGAGTACTTTGGTGGCCTACTCTTCATATGGATGCGCATACCTATGTGAAGAAATGTGACACATGTCAACATGCCCAGTATTTGATCAGAAAAGACGAGATGCCTTTGAGGCTAATGATGGGAGGATGTCCTTGGATAAAATATCAATAAATGAAAATCACAAATCCGATTCTCTTGAGGTCTTCATGTTGCTTCAAAAGAACACGAGCAGGAGTGTGCTTTGGTACTTTAAAGCTGCTTTTGTATGATATTGCAAGGTGGCGAGGGTCAGCTTTGAAACCCTATTGTGCTTAATGTATCTAAACTCACTCTCCACTACTGTACTCACCGGTGTGTCTCTTCACCTCAACTGTCTCTCCGTATTTCCATGCCAACATGTTGTTCTCCTAGAGCTTGTGTTTGATCGCTCCCTAATGTTCATAATCATAGTGCTTATTCTAATGCTTCTTCTTTGAAACTTGAGTCCAGAGAGGCTTAACTCGAGTGACAAGTACACTAAACACTTGTGGAAGGTACGAAAGCAGTGGTCGAGATCACTCCAAACACTAGTAGACTCTAGTGGAAGATGTTAAAGGAGTAGAGGAGATTGCACATGCACTTGTGGACTCTAGTTGTGGACTCTAGAGGAGATTGCACATGCACTTGTGGACTCTAGAGGAGATCGCACATGCACTAGTATACTCTAGTGGAAGATGTTAAAGGAGTAGAGGAGATTGCACATGTAGTTACGGACTCTAGTTGTGGACTCTAGAGGAGATTGCACATGCACTTGTGGACTCTAGAGGAGATCGCACATGCACTAGTAGACTCTAGTGGAAGATGTTAAAGGAGTAGAGGAGATTGCACGTGCACTTGTGTTCCTCGTTGATTCGAGAAGCTATATATACAGCCATAAGCTTAGGAGGAGAGTCATCTCTCTAGCACATGGTGGTCACAGTTGTTAACTGTGTCTTGCACTAATCCATTGGTTTCCTTAAATTAAATTTAAAGGTCCAAGAACATACAACATCCCTACGTTAACGCACGGACAAACGGCATGCACGTTCTGTAAGGTTGGTCCACATTGTGGCATCCACGAAGTCCTCGGGCTCCAAGAGTATGTGGGATAGCTTGTACATGAGGATTCTTTCATGATGGGGTAGGTATTGCTTCCAAAAGAGATGTTTAAAAGATGCATTCCTTGGATATATTAATGTTGGGTGGATTCAATGGATTCCTCAATGTTGTTACCTTCAGTATCGTGTGCTTAATGTTTGGATTATTATGGAGATTCTCTTCAAGATTATTGATTTTCTTTTTTCTTTTTTAATGACAAGCGGAGACTATTGTCATGTCAAACTTTGTTTGTTTGGACTCTATCTCGGAAAAAGATTGAACATCTGTGTTTCTTTGGTCATGAAGAAATTTGTTGAGGTTATCACCAATGAAGAGATGCGCCCCTCATAGGGAGTCGTACAAAGCTCCATGCATCTAGAATAGAATATTGGGAGCAAGCAAGGCAATGGGTGCGAGAAAGGCAAAAGAGTGGGTGTAACACATACATCTCAAAACTTTTGATGTATGGATGTTTCACACTACGAGTGAAACCTCTAAGTGATGACGAAGTTGATGAAGCGGATACGGGGAGAATGCTTCTTACTTGGTCGATAACCATGTTAGAAAGATCTGGAGCAATCTTGGAGTGTTTTGGCTCTCTCTTAGGACCATTTTTGGGCTTCCATTTTCTTCTCAAGTGATGGCACATTTCCTCTTAGGACCATTTTTGGGCTTCCGTTTTCTTCTCAAGTGATGGCACATTTCATCTAGCTCTCACGAGAGACTTAACTCATGCCATCAAGGTCTTGCGTGCCAATGTGGAATCTTTGACGTGATGATACACCTCCTCTTTGCACTATATGAGATACTTTCATGTCCCAATTGAGAGGCCTCTAGAGCCATATTTTAAAATTTGATGGATGAGGGAGAGTACCAACCAAAATCTCATGTGCAATGACTTCCAACTATGCATATGCGAGCACGAAAGCTCTTCTCCGACTCGGCGAGTTTACCAACATTTGAAATACATTCATCTCCCACTAGAGTAACCACACCACTTTCCTTACATTTATCATTAAAATTCCTTCCCCCGGGGTAGCTATCCACATCCCCTCCCTTATTTTTTGGGGAGTGTTTCTTGAGTAACAATAGCTCTTGCTTCACTTATGAGGCTAGGGTAGTTTTGTTTGATTGGCCTCATACAATTAGTCCAAGTGCTATAGCATTTGGAAGGTGTTGCCTTCTTCTTCATCAATACGCCTTCAAATGCTTGAAATACTAACCTAACCAAAAAAAAAAAAAAGATAGCTTGCACTTTGGTAGCACTCACGATTGACTTAATTGGCTTGCTACAAATTACATCAATGGGGCACAATCTATCTTGTATGCCTTTTGTGTTTAGAACAGAACGATATTGACGTGCTACAAAACAGAAGAAAAGAGAGTGGGATTTGTGCAATTTAGAACAAATTACATTGATCCGCTAAAGGCTAGTTCAACATCTCATCCGATATCTTGTATACCTCATACAATTGGTTTCCTTATACATCCTTCTCTTGGTTGACATAAAGCAGAAGGGAAGAGTTCGGGATCTGTCTAGCTCTTCCGACTATCGTCGGACTATGGTTTTGTAGCTCTTCTTTGAGCTCCCCCTTTGTCCTTGTCGCTGATGAGCTCCTTGGTGTATCTCAAGCTCGGGATCTCTCATTTGACTTCCATGGTTGTTCACAGCTCTTGTGTGAGGGAAGCCCTTGCTCTTGCCTCACTTCTGAGGCTAGGGTAGTGTTTGTTGATTGGCCTCTGTTGGGGGATTCTTTGACAAGAAGGAGTTTGAGGGTTTGTAGGAGAAAATGAAAAGACCAAAAGAGAAAATACACCTTGGAAGTTTCTGCCGTTTGATTACAGTAAGAAAAGTACAATGTTTGAAATACAAGGTACACCAATACCTCTGTGCACAATCCCACAGAGTGCCCAATTACAAAATATCCAATATCCCAATGTCCTCTTGCTGCCGACCTCCTCTGCAACAAACCTCCACCTGCTTCAAGCTTCTCCTTGTGCACACCTTGCACCAAGCTTCCACAAAGGGGGAGGAGTGAATACCTGCTGTCGGCAAGCGTACACTGCCAAAGGACCTTGAGATACTTGGGGGAACTATAGCTTAGCACTTCTCTGCACCAAAATCCTTGGTCACTCTCTATGCACCTTGCACTTCCACTTCTGTGCGACGTACTCTGGTGACTCTTGCACTTCTCTCTCTTGCTCCACTTAGCCTATGCTCTCTTGCTTACTCTAACCTTGATCCAAGAATGGTTCTTCCTTCATTTGAGTGTCGATCACGTACGCTCCTAACTGCAAGTGAATCTTGGTGCTCACTTTGATGTCCCAAGATTGCTCTCACAAGTGGCAGCCAACTACTCACTGTTTTGTCCTGTAGTGACTTTAGTCTAAAACCAAAAATTTTAATGGGGGGCCATACTTTCACCTGTGCGTACACTTTTGCCGCTTCACATACCTTCATGTTTCCTTTTAAGTCTTCACTTTTACACATAAGAGGGGGTTCACCTGAACCTTCCAAAACACTTTAAAACACACTTTGAACCTTAGGGAAATTAGAGAAAATACCTCTGCAACCTGCAACCCACTTTCTCCAATTTTACCCTTTGTGGACAACTAATTGTGCACTACCTGTGCACTTTGACACCTGCACTTTAGCACTTTAACTTTGCACCTGTTGACTTTGACCTTGACCTTGTTGACTTTGACCTGTTGACTTTGACCTATTGACTTTGACTGCAGTTGACTTTGACTGCAGTTGACTTTGACCAACATGACTTTTATGGGCTCAACAGTTGCCCACCACCTAATGTGCTCTCCGTCCCGGAGAGCTATAGCCAAAACTCGGAGCATAACAGACACCATGAAAAGAGTACTGCAGAACTGGAAGAGGACATCTGAGCAGCAACCAAATCCACCAAAAGCAGGATGGAACAAGCACCAGAGAAGAACCATAAGTGGGAGTTGTGTTATGAAAAAGCTAAAAAGGGGGGCAAGTTGAGTGTAGAAAGGAAGGTAAGGGAGGGATGAGGAGAAGGCTTATGGGGTCTAGAGGGGGAAAAAATCATCAAACAGGAGAGCTACAGAGTGAGCATATGGAGAATAGTGAAATAGATGGTGAGAGGAGATGATAATAGACAATGTGGTCAATGTAATAAAATAAAAACATATGGTAATTATGATCAAAACATGTTGTTTGTGCCAAAAGTCAGAGAAAAAGTGGTAATTTGGAAAAATAAAGTCAAAAACTGAGTCCAGAGGTGCCAAAAAACATGAAAATGACTCGTTTTTTGTAAAAAACGGCCAACCGAGGCACAATTCAGAGCCAAAACCTTCAAGCCATAAAAAATAAAAAAATATAAGTAATAATAAAAAAATGGATATCCAAAGTTTTTTTTTTTTTTTTTTTTTAATTAGTAAAGAAATTCGAACGCCTAAATAATAAAAAATAAATAAAGAAAATAAATAATGAAATAAAATAAAAAATAAAAATAATAATAAATAAAAAAATAAAAATAATAAGTAATAAAAAATAAAAATAAGAAAATAAAATATCAAAGAAATAAAAAATAAAAAAATAAAAAATAAAAAATGAATGGGGGGGGGGGGGGGGCGGGGGGGCGGGGGGGGGGGGGGGGGGGGGGGGGGGGGGCGGGCGGGGGGGGGGGGGCGGGCGGGGGGGGGAGGGCGGGGGGCGGGCGGGGGGGCGGGCGGGGGGGGCGGGGGGGGGAGGGGGGGCGGAGGGGAGGGGGGGCTGTCAGAACGGGGGGGGGGGGGGCCTCGAAAATTTTGGGGGCCCCCCCTCTTTTTTTATTATTATTATTATTATTATTATTATTATTATTATTATTATTATTATTATTATTATTATTTTTAAAGTAGCCCAATTTAGAGAAAAATCAAGGAAAAATCTGAAAAAAATGCCAAAAATTGGCCAAAAAATTCTAAAAAAATTCTGAAAAAAATTCTCATGAAATTTTCTACATGTTGAGCCTAAAATCCTTCATCAAACCACAGAGACCCTCCATTTATTCCTCAAATTGGGCAATAAAAAGACATCGGAAAGTGATAAAAAATGCTAGAAAAATGCTAAAATTGCTAGAAAATTTCCAAAAATGCCCAAAAGGCTTGCTTTGGCAGTGGTTTTGAAATATCTTCTAGCTTTTCTAAAAACACCAATAACAAAGATGAAATTGATAAGGAAAACTACTAAAACTGAGCAAAATATGATGAGAAAGTTATGTACAACCTGGACATATTTGGCAGTTCCAGGTGATCCATACGTCTTTAAGTGTGTTGATGATAGGCCTTCAGCCTTGAAATGTTGACCAGTGGCAAGGCCTCTCCTTTCAGCGTCTCTAACTCCACAGCACCCAAGTTTAGCATTGTTTTGACTCTATAAGGTCCTTCCCAATTTGGAAGCCATTTTCCTCTCAGTTGTGTATGAAGGTTAGGTCTATGGAGAAGAACCAACATGCCTGCTTCAATGTTGTTGTTCCACAGGTGTCGATCATGTGCCTCTTTCCTCTTCATCTGAGTCTCGATCAATTGTTTTGTTGCTAGGAGACGAATCTCCTCCACTTTATGTAGTGCCCCTATTCTCTGAGAGATATCACAGTCTTTTTTGCCCTGCATGAATGCTATCTTAGGTGAGCCATGTAAAAATTCAAAGGGCTCAATGGGCAATATGCCATAAACCAGTTGGAAAGGAGAATATCCGGTGGCCTCTTTGTATGCTAACCTGTATGCCCATAGTGTACCTTGATAAGCAATGCCCCATGAAGTGGGCTGTAACAGACACTCTTTTGTTAACATTGAGATTAAAACCTTATTTGTCGATTCAGCCTGTCCATTGGCTCTTGGGTAATAAGCACAAGAGGTCCTATGTAGAATTTTATACCTGGTGAAAATTTCCTGCAGGACCTTATTGACAAAATGTGTACCTTGATCTGTACAAATTTCAAGTGGACATCCAAACCTGCAAATGATGCTAGTGTACATGAAATCAGCAACAGTTTGGGCAGTGCAGTCGGGGGAAGCAATAGCTTCAGCCCACTTGGTCGCATAATCGGTAGCTATCAAGAGATATTTCTCTCTTTTTGGATTTGTCGGAGGATAGATGGGCCCTACAAAATCCAGCCCCCACTTTTCAAATGGTTGCCAGGAAGTGGAAACAATCAAGTGGTTATGTCTCTGCTTTGTGGGCTTAGGTCCACACCTCTGGCAAACGTCACATGCCTTTCCCCATTCATCTGCATCCTTAAATAGTGTAGGCCACCATAGACCAGCATCTAATATCCTCTGATTCATAATATGCCCTGGAAGGTGCCCACCACCTGGTCCTTCATGTGCAGAGTGAAGGACTTTCCTCACTTCTTCTTCCTCCAAGCACTTCCTAAGTCTGTCATCCTTTCCCTGTCTATATAATTTATCTTCAAAGAAGGTATATGGTCTGCTCTTGAGTAGCAATCTCTTCCTTTGCACAGCACTAGCGTTTTCTGGATACATCCCTGTTTTAATGAAATTCTTGATATCATAATACCAACCTTGAGCCTGGACAACAAACAGATGAGCATCTGGAAAATCATCATTGATTCCACTAACTTGCTCCATCATATTGATTCTGGAAAGGTGATCCGCCATAACATTTTCTTTACCTGGTCTGTGGACCATAGAAAAATCAAATTCTTGGAATAACAATAACCACCTCCATATTCTACCAGTGGCTTGTGGTTTGTTGAGCAAATATTTCAGTGGTTGGTGATCTGTTATAATAACAAATTTTACTCCCAACAAGTAATGACGAAATTTTTGGACAGCAAAAACCATTGCCAAGGCTTCCCTTTCTGTGGTGCTGTAATTCCTTTCAGCCTTAGTCAGAATTCTACTGGCATACTGAATTGGTCTATCCATCTTAAATTCTTCACTAGGTTGTGTCAAAACGGCCCCCACTGCATAGGCACTGGCATCTACATGTATGTGAAATATTTTTGACCACTCAGGTGTGATCAAGATGGGAGCAGACACTAACCTTGACCGCAATGCTTGATATGCTTTTTCCTCCTCTTCTTCCCATTTAAAAGGCACTTCCTTACCCGTAAGTCTAGCCAGAGGTCTAGCTTGACTCCAGCAATAGGGGGCCAAAAATGAGATTGACCGTTCTGTTAAAGGTGGCTGGAGCATTTCTGAGCCCAAATGGCATTTTTACATCCACATATGTTCCCCAAGGTGTGATAAAAGCAGTCTTTTCTCGATCCTCTGGGTGTATTGATATTTGATTATAGCCACTGAATCCATCCATAAAGCTATATAATGCATGCCCAACCACTTCCTCAATGACCTGTTCTGCAAAAGGCATTGGGAAACCATATGGAATGGTCACCTTATTGAGTGCTCTAAAGTCAACACAAATTCTGATTTTATTAGTATTCTTCTTTGGGACTATAACCATAGGAGAGAGCCACTCTGAGTGTTCCACAGGAATGATGATTCCTGCATCCTCCATCTTTTGGATTTCCACATAGACAGCTTCAGCATATTTTGGGTTAAGTCTATAACTCTTCCCTCTTATAGGTTTGGCTCCATCAACCAGAGGGATTCTGTGCTCTCCATAAGTTGCAGGCACTCCTTCTAAGTCTTTATAATGCCAAGCAAAAACATCTATATATTGGGTCAAGAATGATTTTACCTTTTCCAGGAGCCCTGGGTGGCTCCACAACCAAGTGGCCACCAAAACTGGCCGATCATTGTCTTGATTGCCTAATTGTATTTCTTGGACAGGATTGCGCTCTACCAGAGTATCTTCCTTCTCCTCTCCTTCCTTGTCTTTGTCTTCTAGCTTTTCTTGCATTGCTTCATAAGCAGGGGTGTTTTGGATTTCAATCTGTTCTTCCTTATCCTGCATCCATCCTGCAGGTATTTCTTGAATTGGAAAAGAACACTCTTCACTAGAATCTTTTACCTTGCCTTTAGCTTTATTAACTTCATTTTCTGTAGTAGTCATATCCTCCTCAAAAATGCATTTGAGGGTTGTCTTCCTGCCCCTTCTGTGGTTTGTAATGGGCTCTCCCAATCCATCAACCTGGACTTTTTCCTTATCTTCATCATAACCTTCAATTGTACAACAATTATTAATGAAAACTCCAAAACAAGAGGAAGAGTCGCCTGCTTGGAGCCAACTTAAAATATCCTCTTCTTCCTCAAAATCTATTTGGGGTTGATCCTCCGCTTCTGTTTCCATGCAAATGCTCACTGTTTGCATCATATTAGTGTTTCCTTGATTGTCTGGGCCTTCTTCTAAATGAATTTGTGTCAGCTCCTGCCCTTTCTTTTGTACCCACATGGTGTCCTTACCCCAATCATGAATGACGCTGGCATGCCTCAGCCAAGGTCTTCCAATTAAGAGAGGAAATCCTCCTTCAACCTGGGGCAATCTTAAAACCACAAAATCCAGGATAAATAGATTACCTTGTACTTCAAGTGGAGCTTTTGGGATTACCCCTAAGGGCCTTACTTTGCTCTGATCTGCCAAAGTAACCGTGAAATTTGCAGGTCTTGAAGGGTGGAGTCCAATTTTTTTCATTGTATGTTCAGGCATCAAGTTAATGCCAGAACCACCATCCACAATAACTCCTTTAAATTCATGACCCTTGATAGATACTGTCAGCCGAGGACTTTTATAATCTGTAAGGGGTGCTTCCCTTACAATTTTTCCTTCATGTACAACAGCAGTCTTTGCCACCAAACTTGTAGTGGAAGCTTCATCAATTATCTGCAAGAGTTCTGACCTGAACTTACCATCCATCTTTATTAAATCAAAAATACTAACCTCCTTTTTCATGGACTTGAGCAGTCTGGAGGCTTCTGATTCCTTAAGAGCTTGGGCTCCATTTGACTTATCCAACTCCTCATGAGCCCTGCTGAATGCATGTCCAATGGCATCACTGGTACCTGTGCAATTTTTCTTTTGCCTTGTGTCTGCACTTGTGGTGGCTAGGTCTTCGGACACACCTTTGTCTCTGTTTAATCCATTAATCAATGATTCTTGACCCATGTCCACTGGAGCCTTCCCCTTGCTTCTTGTCTGCACAGTAAAAGATTCTATTTCTTCCAATTGCACCACCCTGGTAGATGGTGATGGCTCATTACCTAGATCACACACTTCTTCTTTGTGCACAGAAATCATTTGGATATGGGGCCCTGATGAAGAGGCTTGAGTCTTGGGGCAACCATATGTATAATGGTCTCTGGCCTCAGGGCAGTTCCTGCAAGGAGGTGCATTCTCTGGTAGGGTGCACCTACTTTGGTAGTGCCCACATTCTCCACACCTAAAACAGATGATTGGCCTCCTAGGCCCATTTCCAAAATTATTCCTTTGTCTAGGATTATAGTTGTTACCTTGATTTTGTGCAGCAGCCATCACATTTGTGGTTGTTGGGGGTCCTCCTTGTGTCCAGTATGTCGTTGCAGGTATTCCCCTTGATTGGCATTCATGGGCCTCATGGCCAACCTTCCTGCATAATTGACAAGTTACACTTAGCAGAGGACACTCACTTACTATATGCCCTTGTTTGCTGCACATGGAACACCAAAGACTACTCTTGATGCCCCCTCCTTTGAGCTCCTGCAACTCCTGACGCAGCTGAGCTAATTCCTCTGCTTGGGCCTCCTCTTCCTTTAGAAGCTTGAGTGCTTCAATCTCCCTTCTCAATTGAGCCACAGCAGTCTCCTCCTCTTTGTAGGGCTTATTTCTCTTTAAGCCCTCCAACTCCCTCCTCAGCTGGGTCACTGGATCCTCCATCTCTGTACCATATGTTGGTGGTGAAGAAGTTGTCCCATATTGGTGCCTTATTTGCTCCAGTCTTGTAGCCGTGGTGATGAACTCCTCTATGGAGGCTGTAGGTAATACTAATTCCTTTATTTTGCATTGAGTGGCTACTGGTAGGGGCTTGGCTAACCATTTCTTGACAAAAAAATCATGGGGTGGATCTGGTAGTTTAGCCATTAGTGCTTTGGCTCTGGTCACAAATTCTGGGAACTTTTCTCCTGAACCCAATCTCAAGTTCTCTAGCTCTTCTATGATAATCTCTGCTGTGTTCCCCTGCTGGAATTGATTTCTAAAAGCATCCTTCATCAAATCCCAAGTGGTAAAGTGGTTTTCAGCAAACTGGCTGAACCACTTATCTGCTAATCCCTCTAATGTGGCAGGGAAGAGAATTAGAAAGGCATCCTCCCTACCCATTAGACCTCTAGTTTTACAAAGTGCCAAAAATCTTCTAAGGTGCTCATTTGGATCCTCCTGAGCCAGGCCTTTGAAAGAGGGAAACTTTAAATTTAATCTAGAGAGTAAAGTTTCTAAATCTACCTGACCCGCCATGTTGTTGACTGAAGATGTTGAGGATAGTGGACTGGAGGACCTTTTAGCAACCTTCCTTCTTGTCTGCTTGCAGGTGACCCTCAATGTTTGTGACCGGGTTGCGGTCATGAGCAGTTCATAGCCCACTTGAATATGAGGCACTTGATAAGAATATTTTACCTTTTGTTTGATGAAGTAGTACTGTGGTTGTGGTTCTGTCGACACTTGCTCTCTTCTATGCTTTGCACTTGATTTCTCCTAAGCTCAAATCTCCTTGGAGTCCCACCGGGCGTGCCAAATTTGTTGGGGGATTCTTTGACAAGAAGGAGTTTGAGGGTTTGTAGGAGAAAATGAAAAGACCAAAAGAGAAAATACACCTTGGAAGTTTCTGCCGTTTGATTACAGTAAGAAAAGTACAATGTTTGAAATACAAGGTACACCAATACCTCTGTGCACAATCCCACAGAGTGCCCAATTACAAAATATCCAATATCCCAATGTCCTCTTGCTGCCGACCTCCTCTGCAACAAACCTCCACCTGCTTCAAGCTTCTCCTTGTGCACACCTTGCACCAAGCTTCCACAAAGGGGGAGGAGTGAATACCTGCTGTCGGCAAGCGTACACTGCCAAAGGACCTTGAGATACTTGGGGGAACTATAGCTTAGCACTTCTCTGCACCAAAATCCTTGGTCACTCTCTATGCACCTTGCACTTCCACTTCTGTGCGACGTACTCTGGTGACTCTTGCACTTCTCTCTCTTGCTCCACTTAGCCTATGCTCTCTTGCTTACTCTAACCTTGATCCAAGAATGGTTCTTCCTTCATTTGAGTGTCGATCACGTACGCTCCTAACTGCAAGTGAATCTTGGTGCTCACTTTGATGTCCCAAGATTGCTCTCACAAGTGGCAGCCAACTACTCACTGTTTTGTCCTGTAGTGACTTTAGTCTAAAACCAAAAATTTTAATGGGGGGCCATACTTTCACCTGTGCGTACACTTTTGCCGCTTCACATACCTTCATGTTTCCTTTTAAGTCTTCACTTTTACACATAAGAGGGGGTTCACCTGAACCTTCCAAAACACTTTAAAACACACTTTGAACCTTAGGGAAATTAGAGAAAATACCTCTGCAACCTGCAACCCACTTTCTCCAATTTTACCCTTTGTGGACAACTAATTGTGCACTACCTGTGCACTTTTGACACCTGCACTTTAGCACTTAACTTTGCACCTGTTGACTTTGACCTTGACCTTGTTGACTTTGACCTGTTGACTTTGACCTGTTGACTTTGACTGCAGTTGACTTTGACTGCAGTTGACTTTGACCAACATGACTTTTATGGGCTCAACAGCCTCATTCAATTAGTGCAAGTGCTACTAGAGCGAATTCAAAGCATTTTCTTGCACATATGATCTTCCTGTGAAGTGTTGTAATAGTCACAAGCATTGCTGATTGTATGTGAGGTCTGGAAAGTTCAGTCAAAACATCTCCACTTTGAATTGGATACCAAAAGCAACAACAACATTGAACTTGTGCATGAATTCTCATATTTCTATAAGGATTGGCCCTTTGGGCATATTTGAGTCACGGAATGCATTGCAGATAGATAGCCTCAGAGATGGTGATTGAGCTCACAACTTCAAGTTTTCCAACATCTTCCAACCACACCTGACTTTTTAATTCCAAAAATATCTTGAGCCCTCTCTTGTGAGTGCCTAAGAGAGCATACTTGAGCTTTCCCTTACCTCTAGACAAAGGAGATAGCATTTGGAAGGTGTTGCCTTCTTCTTCATCAATAAGCCCTCAAATGCTTGAAATACTAACCTAACGAAAAAAAATGATAGCTTGTACTTTCGTCGCACTCAGTTGATTGGCTTGCTACAAATTAGATCAATGGGGCACAATCTATGTTGTCTGCCTTTTGTGTTTAGAACAAAAGGAGATTGACGTGCTACAAAACAGAAGAAAAGAGAGTGGGATTTGTGCAATTCAGAGCAAATTACATTGATCCGCCAAAGGCGAGGTCAACATCTCATCCCATATCTTGTATACCTCATACAACAGGTTTCCATACTTATCCTTCTCTTGGTTGACATAAAGCAGAAGGGAAGAGTTCCGGATCTCTCTAGCTCTTCTGTCACTAGTTTCGTGGCTCTTCTTTGAGCTCCCACTTTGTCCTTTTTGCTGATGAGCTTCTTGGTGTATCTCTCAATCTTGGGAGCTCTCATTTGGCTTCCATGGTTGTTGATAGCCCTTGTGCGAGGGAAGCCCTTGCTCTTGCTTCACTTCTGAGGCTAGGGTAGTGTTTGTTGATTGGCATCATACAATTAGTCAAGTGCTATTAGAGCACCTTGAGAGCATTTTCTTGCACATACGATCTTCCTGTGAAGTGTTGTAGTAGTCACAAGCATTCCTCATTGTATATGAGGTCTGGAAAGTTCAGTCGATCGAGACATCTCCACTTTGAATTGGATTCGAGAAGCACCAACAACATCGAACTTGTGGATGAATTCTCATATTTCTATAAGGACTAGCCCTTTGGGAATATTTGAGTTAGGGGATGCATTGCTTGAGCTCACAACGTCAAGTGTTCCAACATCTTCCAACCACACTTGATTTTTTAATTTCAAAAATAAATTGAGCCGTCTCTTGTGAGTCCCCAAGAGAGCAAAGTTGAGCTTTCCCTTAGCTCTAGACAAAGGAGATAGCGTTCGTAAGGTGTTGCCTTCATCTTCATCAATATGCCCTCAAATGCTTGAAATACTAACCCAACAAGAAACAATGATAGCTTGCACTAGGGATCGATTTGATAGGGTTGCTACATATCAGATGAATGGGGCGCACTTCTATCTTGCATGCCTTTTATGTTTAGAACAAAACGAGATTGATGTGCTACAAAACAGAAGAAAAGAGAGTGGGATTTGTGCAATTCAGAGAAAATTACATTGACCCGCTAAAGGCTAGATCAACACCTGATCCGATATCTTCTATACCTCATACAATTGGTTTCCTTATTCTCTTGGTTGGCGTAAAGCATAAGGGAAGAGTTCGAGATCTCTCTAGCTCTTCCGGGTATCATCCGACTATAGTTCCGTAGCTCTTCTTTGAGCTCCCACTTTGTCCTTGTCGCTGATGAGCTTCTTGGTGTATCTCAAGCTTGGGAGCTCTCATTTGACTTTCATGGTTGTTCATAGCCCTTGTGTGAGGGAAGCCCTTTCTTTGGGTTCCATGGTTGCTCGTGCCTATTGAAGACGCGCATAGCTTTCATTGCTTCACTTCAACATGGATGGAGGGTAGCCATACCATTCTAGACAAGAAAGGTTTATGAGAGAGGCAGAGTGGAAATGTCTGTCATAGAACATAGAAGTGGAGTATAGGCACACAAATAAGAGAGTGTGGCAATATCATTCATCTTGATGAGGGATCAGAGAAGAGCATGATCATGACTCTCAGTGAACGGGGACATGGAGGCAACGCATGGAAATGTGAGGGAGTGTGGCACATGTACGGCATTTTGAGATGGAAAGGGAGAGAAGAGCATAGTCCTGAATTCGGATGGATGAAACGGTAAGGAAAGTGGGTATTGCATACCTCCTTCAAGTATTGTGAGGAGGCAACTATGAGGAGTGGTGATGGATATGGGAAGACGTTTCCAGTATGTGCGTCGGTTTAGGAAGCGTTCCCATTTTCCAAGTTTAAGCTGATTTTCACTTCGAAAGCTCTTAGGCCTTCGGAGCTCTCCAATCATGTTAAGAGAAATTCAAGCTCTATTTTTGGGGCCCTAGCACAATCCGCATTTGTTCCACTCATCTTGGAAAACGCATACGAGGCCTCTTCTTTTTCTTCGCATTTCAAGATCTTCCATGTTCCAAGAATCGTAATTGTCTTATGACTCTCGAGAAACTTTGTGGCTTTGGGAGTTTTGGGCATCATTCAAAAGCTTGTTTCATGCTTTGAACATGTCGAGCATTTTGGATTTCGGGCATGGCGACCATAGTACGAAGCTGTACGGCACCACCTCGTGATCTCGACCTAAAGTTCGAGCATTGCACCCTGTGGCTAGGCGGGTGTGCATAATATGAGATTCCATGAATGTTTTGCATGTGGCCATTGTTTTGCACCTAGGCTAGAATGCATCTTTGGATTGGATTGGATTGTTGCCCCTCTGTGGGGAGGGGGGGGGGTCAGAGTAGGAAAGCCAAGTTTTGGTCCTTAAGACCCACCCAAACCGGAAGCAGAATAGGAATTCGACGGGTTTTTGATTGTCGAGACCTAGAGATTCCCAAGTGAGGGAATTTCTCTTTAGAAAGTGCTTTCTCTCATGTCATGTCTGTGCATGTAATGGGTGCTTTGCATGATGAAGGAACGTGGCGCGAAGAAACTAGTGCTTCTTGATTGCATCGTGAACCCTAAATGGCTTGGGGAAAATGCGGATTGGGAGTAGCCACTTTTTACGGCCACGAGGTAAGGTGCCCCCCCCCCCCCACCCCCAGCGCTTAAGAGTAGATGTTTTCGTTTGTGACTTTGGATGAAAGGATGTCTATGGAGTGGTAAGAGAAGGTGAAGGAAGAAGGTTATATCCATGGTGGAAATGCCTTGGAGAGGAGGATAGAATTTGAAAGTGAACTTGAAGATGTGGATAAGGGAGGAGAGCGAGCGAGGCGTGGGGCATCCCGGGTCATTGGCCTGTAATCTGAGAAATTGGAGGGATATGGGTTGGGCATTATGGATGGCGAGAGGTTCTGTGAGCGGCGGCAGGGCCGGAGATCACTGCCACCATTGAACGGCGCGCCCGTCTCCAAGCCAAGAGTGGAGGTAGGCGCCCTCTCGGAGGGGAGTTTAGCGTCTGCCTCGTTGAAGAGGGGGGGAACGCGTGGAGGCCGGCGACGGAGCGACGAACACCTCCCGCTCTCGGCAGTGGAGGGACAACGCAGGCCTTCCGGCGGCCTCCGACAACCCTCCCCGCGCCTCTCCTCCACACCCCAGCCCCTAACCACCACGCTTTTTCACGTTCACACTCGCTCGCCGTGCGCAACATCATTCCAAACACAAATGATGTCAATCAGTGACGTGTCTGCTACCGTTTCTTGTTTTTTTTTAATAAAGGAAGTTCGGCCTTAGCCTAATCTCCCGGATTTTAATTAAAATAAAGAAAAGAAGTGAATGGGACTAGTGCCCATGGGATCCCCCAAATCCCACAATGCAGGGGAGGAGGAGTATGGCAAGTTACAGGGCATTACAGATGAGGAGGATAAAATTATCATCACCCTCATGTGGAACCCATTTGGGTTTCAACTTGTTGTTTTCGAGGAGATAAATACAATGATGTCTAAACGGTGGCGATCTCTTGACTCGGGAGATTCTTTTACCTAAGAGAAACAAGGATTTCTCGATCGACCATTCCTTAGGAGTTTGGCCAAAATTGACAGCACATCGCTCCCTCCAAATCTTCCAGAGAGTCTCACCTCTGATGGCATTCCACAGCCTCGATGAGCAGTCGATCGCCTCAGCCAACATCACTTGTTGCCAGTTGATTTGGTTCGTGAGTCTCAATACACGGGTCACGTGATGCCAGATAACACGGGACTTGGGGTAGTCGAAGAACAAGTGGGCTAAATCTTCGATGCACCGATGTCAACGCTTGCACCATGGTGGCACACCACATATTTTGTTTGCCCTTGCATTGGTCCAGATACCTTTATGCAAGATCTACCACATGAGAACGGACTTTTTGACCTCAATTAGGGGGTGCCAAATAGACATGAATTTTAGCTCCCACCGAAGTTTGGTCCAAGAAAGGCACCATCTCTTGTTAAGGGTGTGGTGAACATCTAAATCCTCTTTGAAGTTGGGGATTCCAGATAGCTTCTTACCATTGCTCCATTTGAGGCCCTCCAAGCAAGAAAGATCTTGACCGGAAAGAAGGCGGGTAGTTGAGCGGTCCCAAGCTAAACACCTGCTTTGAAGAAGAGTCCATTCCTCAAAGGAAACTCTAAGTCTCGGATCCAATTCTTCGAACCTAATCCACTGGTTGGTTTCTTGTTTCCAGAGTTGTTTCCACTGTTTGAACCCCTTGTTCCATAACCGCCTTGCAGTTTGGAGGTTCCAAGACTCCACCCCCCGAATGCCGGTGATCGGGAACCAAATAGAGTCATTTTGTCTTATGCCAGCTGCCCACTTCCACTCATCACTGATTCTGATGAACTGTTTGGCCTTGTTCCAATTCTTCCATAAGGAACACACGAGGCTAGAGCCTTTAGGGAAGACCGGGTGGGGGGAGAACAAAAGCGTGAGAATCCCTATGTCCTTCCAACCAGGGTGGCCAACTAAGGTAAGGTCTTCTGTGTTTCTGAAGATCAATTTAGCCCAAGAGGACTCCCTATTGCTCCAAGCCTTGATAAGCCACTTTGCCGCCAACTTGTCAGCCAACCCAACAATATCCAAAATTCCCAAGCCCCCTGAGTCTTTAGGGCTAATGCAAGTTTCCCATTTGATTTTGGGAATCCCCCTCCTGTTGGGGTCCCCAGTCCAAAGGAAGTTTCTGCAGATTCTTTCCACTTTGGCCAAGTCTTTCTCCTTAGGTCTCCAACACGAGATAAAGTAAATAATTGTAGACAGCATAAATGTGTTAACAACCATAGCACGTCCTGCCAGGTTGACTTGCATACCTTTCCAATGATTCAGCTTCCTATCCAGCTTGGATAGCACCCAGTTCCAGCGTTGGTCCATTGAGATGTCGAATCCCATCGGAATGCCAAGGAGACGGAAGACTTGACCGCTAGGGATAACTTGACACCCCTGATCCACCAACAATTGGGGAGTATGTCTGCTGATTGCTCTAAAAGCAGTTTTAGCATGGTTGATTTTTGAGCCTGATGCCACACAAAAGGTGTGGAGGCACCACCAAAACACCTCAATGTTGTTTATATCGTTATGCACAAAGGCATTCATGTCATCAGCAAAAAGTCTCACAATCATTTGGCCGTGATTTAGAGGTAAGGAAAGACCCTTGAGATTGCCAGCGTCCATGTGATGCTTTAATAGGCAGCTGAGCCCATTCGAGGCGATAGCGAATAGTAATGGAGCCAGAGGGCAGCCTTGCCTAATTGATCTTTTTAAACGAATGGGCTGAGAGAGCTTACCGTTGATGTTTATTCTAGTTGAAGCATTTCCAAGAAGAGTGGAAACCATCTTCGTGAACTTTTGGTTGCATCCAAGGTCTTTCAATGATTGAAGAATAAAGTCCCATTCCAATCTGTCATACGCTTTGTCGAAGTCGATCTTAATGAATACCAGATCTTGAGCGGACTCCTCAGCAAAAGCAAGGCCTTCCCAAATATCGATAATTGCTTCAAGTATAGATCTACCTTTGATAAAACCTTTCTGGTCCTCACACAGCCATGACTTTAGATGACAAGAGATTCTGTTGGCGATAACTTTTGCAATTATCTTGTATCCTGTTTGGAGCATGGTAATCGGACGCCAGTTTTCAATTTTGTTCTTATCTCCCCGTTTGTGGATTAACTTGATGACGCCATTATTCAGGCACTCAGGGAGGGCACCGAATGAGAGAGCCTCTTGCCACACGAGGCGCAGTGGGGTGGCCACCTGATGTTTGAAGGACTTGAAAAACTCATTGGTAAGGCCATCCGGACCCGGACTTTTCCCATTGGGAAGGGCATCAATAACCTCGATAATTTCATTCTCGGAGATGTTAGCATCCAGTAGAGCCATCAAGTTCTGTGGGATTCTGGTTTGAGCAACCCTTGAGATGGTTGCCATGGAGTCGCGCCTGTGGGGGCAAAGAGGAGTCGAGACCCCGAGAAGATTGGTAAAGTGCTCGACGATGAAAGATCTATTCTCCACTTCCGTGCTACATTCAGTTCCATTGTTATCGACCAATAGGGGGATGGATTCCCTAGCTTGTTTCCTTTTGAGGATGTTACACATCTCTTTCGTTGGTTTGTCGGCCTTCCCTGCCCACCAATCTTTGAAGAAAATTTGAAGATTTTTTCTTTGAACCTCCTCCTCTAATCTTAATCTTCCCCTGATTTTCAAAAGACCTTGTTGGCAATGTAACTTACCTTTGTTCACCTCTTCTTCAAGCCGTGAGAGCCTCCGGTACACCGTTTCTCTTCTTTTTTTTCGGATTTCTCTTATAGCCTTTTGAGTCCTGATTAGAATTTTTCGAGTCCTTTCTACCGCGCTTCTCCAGCATTTAGCCGGTTCATTACAGTGAGCAAAGGCTTCCGCCCACACTCAAGATCGATTTGATAGGGTTGCTACATATCAGATGAATGGGGCGCACTTCTATCTTGCATGCCTTTTATGTTTAGAACAAAACGAGATTGATGTGCTACAAAACAGAAGAAAAGAGAGTGGGATTTGTGCAATTCAGAGAAAATTACATTGACCCGCTAAAGGCTAGATCAACATCTGATCCGATATCTTCTATACCTCATACAATTGGTTTCCTTATTCTCTTGGTTGACGTAAAGCATAACGGAAGAGTTCCAGATCTCTCTAGCTCTTCCGGGTATCATCCGGCTATAGTTATGTAGCTCTTCTTTGAGCTCCCACCTTGTCCTTGTCGCTGATGAGCTTCTTGGTGTATCTCAAGCTTGGGAGCTCTCATTTGACTTTCATGGTTGTTCATAGCCCTTGTGTGAGGGAAGCCCTTTCTTTGGGTTCCATGGTTGCGCGTGCCTATTGAAGACGCGCATAGCTTTCATTGCTTCACTTCAACATGGATGGAGGGTAGCCATACCATTCTAGACAAGAAAGGTTTATGAGAGAGGCAGAGTGGAAATGTCTGTCATAGAACATAGAAGTGGAGTATAGGCACACGAATAAGAGAGTGTCGCATAGCTATGTGATTCATCCGGGTTGCGAAGTAAGCAATATCATTCATCTTGATAAGGGATCAGAGAAGAGCATGATCATGACTCTCTGTGAACGGGGACATGGAGGCGACGTACGGAAATGTGAGGGAGTGTGGCACATGTACGACATTTTGAGATGGAAAGGGAGAGAAGAGCATAGTCCTCAATTCGGATGGACGAAACGGTAAGGAAAGTGGGTATTGCATACCTCCTTCAAGTATTGTGAGGAGCCAACTATGAGGAGTGGTGATGGATATGGGAAGACGTTTCCAGTATGTGCGTCGGTTTAGGAAGCATTCCCATTTTCCAAGTTTAAGGTGATTTTCACTTCGAAAGCTCTTGGGCTTGCAGAGCTCTCCAATCATGTTAAGAGAAATTCAAGCGCTATTATACAAACACAGGCAACGGTATCCATAAATGAAAATCACAAATCTGATTCTCTTGAGGTCTTCATGTTGCTTCAAAGGAACACGAGCAAGAGTGTGCTTTGGTACTTTGAAGCTGCTTTTGTATGATATTGCAAGGTGGTGAGGATCAACTTTGAACTCTATTGTGCTTAATGTATCTAAAATCACTCTCTACTACTGTACTCACTAGTGTGTCTCTTCACCTGGTGTGTCTCTTCACCTCAACTGTCTCTCCGTATTTCCATGCCAACATGTTGTTCTCCTAAAGCTTGTGTTTGATCGCTCCCTAATGCACTTGTTCATAATCATCGTGCTTATTCTAATGCTTCTTCTTTGAAACTTGAGTCCAAAGAGACTTAACTCGAGTGGCAAGTACACTAAACACTCGTGGAAGGTACGAAAGCAGTGGTCGAGATCACCCCAAACACTAGTAGACTCTAGTGGAAGATGTTAAAGGAGTAGAGGAGATTGCACATGCACCTGTGGACTCTAGTTGTGGACTCTAGAGGAGATTGCACATGCACTTGTGGACTCTAGAGGAGATCACACATGCACTAGTAGACTCTAGTGGAAGATGTTAAAGGAGTAGAGGAGATTGCACATGTAGTTGTGGACTCTAGTTGTGGACTCTAGAGGAGATTGCACATGCACTTGTGGACTCTAGAGGAGATCGCACATGCACTAGTAGACTCTAGTGGAAGATGTTAAAGGAGTAGAGGAGATTGCACATGCAGTTGTGGACTCTAGAGGAGGTTGCACATGCACTTGTGGACTCTAGAGGAGATCGCACATGCACTAGTAGACTCTAGTGGAAGATGTTAAAGGAGTAGAGGAGATTGCACATGCACTTGTGTTCCTCATTGATTCGAGAAGCTATATATACAACCATAAGCTTAGGGGGAGAGTCATCTCTCTAGCACATGGTGGTCACAGTTGTTAACTCTGTCTTGCACTAATCCATTGGTTTCCTTAAATTAAATTTAAAGGCCCAAGAACATACAACATCCCTATGTTAACGCACGGACAAATGGCATGCACGTTCTGTAAGGTTCGTCCGCATTGTGGCATCCACGAAGTCCTCGGGCTCCAAGAGTATATGGGATAGGTTGTACATGAGTATTCTTTCATGATGGGGTAGGTATTGCTTCCAAAAGAGATGTTCAAAAGATGCATTCTTCGGATATATTAATGTTGGGTGGATTCAATGGATTCCTCAATGTTGTTACCTTCAGTATTCGATGCTTAATGTTTGGATTATTATGGAGATTCTCTTCAAGATTATTTTTACTTTTTTCTTTTTTAATAACAAGAGGGGACTATTCTCATGTCAAGCTTTGTTTGTTTGGACTCTATCTCGGAAAAAGATTGAACATCTGTGTTTCTTTGTTCATGAAGAAATTCGTTGAGGTTATCACCAATGAAGAGATGCACCCCTCATAGGGAGTCGTACAAAGCTCCATGCATCTAGAATAGAATATTGGGAGCAAGCAAGACAATGGGTGCGAGAAAGGCAAAAGAGTGGGTGTAACACAGAGATATTGAGAGGCCTCTAGAGCTATATTTTAAAATTTGATGGATGAGGGAGAGTACCAACCAAAATCTCATGTGCAATGACTTCCAACTATGCAAATGTGAGCACGAAAGCTCTTCTCCGACTCAGTGAAGTTACCAACATTTGAAATACATTCATGTCCCACTAGAGTAACCACACCACTTTCCTTACATTTATCATTAAAATTCCTTCCCTCTGGGCAGCTATCCATATCCCCTCCCTTTTTTTTGGGGGGTGTTTCTTGAGTAACAATAGCTCTTGCTTCACTTATGAGGCTAGGGTAGTTTTGTTTGATTGGCCTCATACAATTAGTCCAAGTGCTACTAGAGCGAATTCAAAGCATTTTCTTGCACATATGATCTTCCTGTGAAGTGTTGTAATAGCCACAAGCATTGCTGATTGTATGTGAGGCTTGGAAAGCTCAGTCAAAACATCTCCACTTTGAATTGGATTCCAAAAGTAACAACAATATTGAACTTGTGCATAAATTCTCATATTTCTATAGAGGCTTGCCCCTTGGGCATATTTGAGTCAGGGAAAGCATTGCAGATACCTTCCCACATGGTGATTGAGCTCACAACTTCAAGTTTTCCAACATCTTCCAACCACACCTGATTTTTTTTTATTATAAAAATACCTTGAGCCCTCTCTTGTGAGTGCCCAAGAGAGCATACTTGAGCTTTCCTTACCTCTAGACAAAGGAGATAGCATTTGGAAGGTGTTGCCTTCTTCTTCATCAATACGCCTTCAAATGCTTGAAATACTAATCTAACAAAAAAAAATGATAGCTTGCACTTTGGTAGCACTCAGGATTGACTTAATTGGCTTGCTACAAATTACATCAATGGGGCACAATCTATCTTGTATTACTTTTGTGTTTAGAACAGAACGAGATTGAGGTGCTACAAAATAGAAGAAAAGAGAGTGGGATATGTGCAATTTAGAACAAATTACATTGATCTGCTAAAGGCTAGGTCAACATCTCATCCGATATCTTGTATACCTCATACAATTGGTTTCCTTATACATCCTTCTCTTGGTTGACATAAAGCAGAAGGGAAGAGTTCGGGATCTGTCTAGCTCTTTCGACTATCATCCGACTATGGTTTTGTAGCTCTTCTTTGAGCTCCCCCTTTGTCCTTGTCGCTGATGAGCTCCTTGGTGTATCTCAAGCTCGGGAGCCCTCATTTGACTTCCATGGTTGTTCACAGCTCTTGTGTGAGGGAAGCCTTGGCTCTTGCCTCACTTCTGAGGCTAGGGTAGTGTTTGTTGATTGGCCTCATTCCATTAGTGCAATTGCCACTAGAGCGAATTCAAAGCATTTTCTTGCACATATGATCTTCTTGTGAAGTGTTGTAATAGTCACAAGCATTGCTGATTGTATGTGAGGTCAGGAAAGTTCAGTCAAAACATCTCCACTTTGAATTGGATACCAAAAGCAACAACAACATTCAACTTGTGCATGAATTCTCATATTTCTATAAGGATTGGCCCTTTGGGCATATTTGAGTCAAGGAATGCATTGCAGATAGCCTCAGAGATGGTGATTGAGCCCACAACTTCAAGTTTTCCAACATCTTCCAACCACACCTGACTTTTTAATTCCGAAAATATCTTGGGCCCTCTCTTGTGAGTGCCTAAGAGAGCATACTTGAGGTTTCCCTTAGCTCTAGACAAAGGAGATAGCATTTGGAAGGTGTTGCCTTCTTCTTCATCAATAAGCCCTCAAATGCTTGAAATACTAACCTAACGGAAAAAAATGATAGCTTGCACTTTCGTAGCACTCAGTTGATTGGCATGCTACAAATTAGATCAATGGGGCACAATGTATCTTGTCTGCCTTCTGTGTTTAGAAGAAAACAAGATTGACGTGCTACAAAACAGAAGAAAAGAGAGTGGGATTTGTGCAATTCAGAGCAAATTACATTGATCTACTAAAGGTGAGGTCAACATCTCATCCCATATCTTGTATACCTCATACAACAGGTTTCCGTACTTATCCTTCTCTTGGTTGACATAAAGCAAAAGGGAAGAATTCCGGGTCTCTCTAGCTCTTCTGTCGCTAGTTTCGTGGCTCTTCTTTGAGCTCCCACTTTGTCCTTTTTGCTGATGAGCTTCTTGGTGTATCTCTCAATCTTGGGAGCTCTCATTTGGCTTCCATGGTTGTTGATAGCCCTTGTGCGAGGGAAGCCCTTGCTCTTGCTTCACTTCTGAGGCTAGGGTAGTGTTTGTTGATTGGCCTCATACAATTAGTCCAAGTGTTATTAGAGTGCCTTCATAGCAATTTCTTGCACATATGATCTTCCTATGAAGTGTTGTAATAGTCACAAGCATTCCTCATTGTATATGAGGTCTTGAATGTTCAATCGATTGAGACATCTCCACTTTGAAGTGGATTTGAGAAGCACCAACAACATCGAACTTGTGGAGGAATTCTCATATTTCTATAAGGACTAACCTTTTGGGCATATTTGACCTAATTGGCTTGCTACAAATTACATCAATGGTGCACAATTTGTCTTGTATGCCTTTTATGTTTAGAACAGAACAAGATTGACGTGGTACAAAACAGAAGAAAAGAGAGTGGGATTTGTGCAATTTAGATCAAATTACATTGATCCGCTACAGGTTAGATCAACATGTCATCCTGCTCTTGGTTGAGTTAAAGCGGAAGGAAAGAGTTCGCGATCTCTCTAGCTCTTCTGACTATCAATCGACTATGGTTTAGTAGCTCTTCTTTGAGCTCCCACATTGTCCTTGTCTTTGATGTTCTCCTTGGTGTATCTCAAGCTCGAGAGCTCTCATTTGACTTCCACGCTTGTTCACAGCTCTTGTGTGAGGGAAGCCCTTACTCTTGCCTCACTTCTGAGGCTAGGGTATTGTTTGTTGATTGGCCTCATACAATTAGTGCAAGTGATACTAGAGCAAACTCAAAGCATTTCCTTGCACATATGATCTTCCTGTGAAGTGGTGTAATAGTCACAAGCATTGTTGATTGTATGTGAGGTGTGGAAAGTTCAGTCAAAACATCTCCACGTTGAATTGTATACCAAAAGCAACAACAACATTGAACTTGTGCATGAATTCTCATATTTCTATAAGGATTGGCCCTTTGAGCATATTTGAGTCAGGGAAATGCACTGTAGATACCCTAACACATGGTGATTGAGCTCACAAATTCAAGTCTTCCAACATCTTCCAACCACACCTGATTTTTTAATTTCAAAAATATCTTGAGCCCTCTCTTGTGAGTGCCCAAGAGAGCATGCTTAAGCTTTCCCTTAGCTCTAGACAAAGGAGATAGCATTTGGAAGTTGTTGCCTTCTTCTTCATCAATATGCCCTCAAATGCTTGAAATACTAACCTAACAAAAAAAATGATGGCTTGCACTTTTGTAGCACTGAGGATCGACTTGATTGGCTTGCTACAAATTAGATCAATGGGGCACAATCTATCTTGTATGCCTTTTGTGTTTAGAACAAAGCGATTCCACTTCAGAAGATTATTGCTTCTAGGTGTTAATTATGCACTATAATCCAACATCCTTCACTTCTCTCGCCCCTCTTCAATGCACTCAACAATCCGACATTCGCCTTTGTCTCACATGTATGCTCAAGAGAATTGCCATAGGATCCACTTGTGCATCCGCATTTTTGTACATGTTTCCACGACCCAACATAGCAGCAATAAGGACTCCCATCCAGAGCCCTTCACAGATGAATGAATGAATCGGCAGGTAAATCAAGGTGGCATCATTTATGATGTTACAGGGCTAAACTTGGAATTCAAGAGCTTGGAATGCTCACATGCTTTGCATATCCCCAAGGGACAAATGCATATACACTGTCTACCAAGTTTATAGCATTGCATATGATCAAGCCACCGCCACATCCATCCACACACCTTTCGATGCCTGTAACAAATTTAAAACAAACATCTATGGCATCACCAAGTACACACGATAGTATGTGCATCTTACAACCATCAGCAACTCAAAAATCCACTCACCCAAAGCTTGCCTTCTTACTTAAAAATCCACTCACCCAAAGCTGGATCCCATTGCTTGCCTTCTTACTTCCATTGAACACAGAGCCCTTTCCATTCGAACGTTCTCCAATCAATCCTGCAATGAACAATATCCCTGTAGCTTCTTCTTTGATAAAAGTTTCTTTGTGACGAACTTCTATTCACCAGATTTTGCCTATGCCTCTTAGTTCACCGTCTTTTCTCACGAGTCACAAGAGAAGTGGACATCGCCACTTACAAGGGATGACATATGCAACCATCTCATGCGCCCCAAGACTTAGCACCACCCATCTATCTCATGAACACGAATCACAAGAGAATGCAAAGCGGCTGCATACACTCGCTGATTGTCTTTTGTCTTTTGTCTTTAGTGTAAACAAATATGCTTCCCCTCTTCCCTCGCCCTTTTGCTTCCAAGTTTCTTGGGCTTCATCACAAAACGAGAGAGAGAGAGAGAGAGAGAGAGAGAGAGAGAGAGAGTGCAAATAACCTTACCATCTATATTTCCACACTCAGAGCAGACACATTGTTGGGTGCTAGTAAAACATCGATAGAATGTAATGCCACAAACTTTGACTTCACTCGAGAAGGGAGAATCGCTCTTGAGTGTTGGTGCAAATGGATCCAAGCCTACATACTTCGAGAGTTGGATATTCACTTCCATGAACTCACATGAAGTCATATATGACTACCCACTTGTAAAAGCATGAATTTTATCCTTGTAAAAGTGCACATGTAAAAAGAGCACTTGCAATCACAAGTTCTTAGGAGATCTTGTTACGAGTTGTTTTGTAATTTAGATGAAAATTGAATTCCTAAACTCTAGGGATGTTTTTGGTAGGGGTTTGAATTTCAAAATGACTCCAACTTTAGCTATAAAAGTAGACTTCAAAAGTCATGTAAGAGAGTCCGATTTGGAGAGACATTGAGAGGGATTTCAAATGGATATTGATCTCACACTATAGATCTACCATTTCCCTCATATTGTGCAATCTTTCGTTGCCAATATCATTGTACTTTATGTGCATTAATACATACACTTTGATCATGTTTCATTTTCTATTCTCTATCGTGTATCACTCAAAATAGTGAACTTCTCTGATCCATTTCTCAGTGTGTACTTGATCCTTTACAGTGATTTAAGTTGCTATAGATTCATTCAATAGTCTATTTGTATGCTACAAAGTTTCACTTTAATTGTGTCAACCATTCTCGAGTTATGTGCAAGACACTACCCTCTAGTCTGCATAGTATTAACTCCCAAAAATATTGGGATAGACATCTGATTTGCCAAGCATCATTCTCTAAACATAGTTGATCATTTCAAGTGAAATAACTTGTGAAAGTTAGCTATCATAGTCAATTAGATATTCTCAAAATGATTTTGCCCAATTGTTACTAGGAAAGGAGTACTATTCGTTTTCCTAAGTAGGTGTGGTGACTAAAATAACAAGTTTTGGTTCATAGTGAAAAGCCCAAGTTATCTGTTTTGATCCAATGATTTAAGGATCATCTTCCAAAGTACTTTGGTGATCATTTCGAATTCTTGGGAATCTCAAGAGGCCTACTTTACATTTCTCAACTCAGTTTTGGCTGGTGTGAAGTAGAAATTTGCAGCACCATCTCATCTTTGGAAGGTGTCCACCATCTCCTTCAATAGTGGTATCAGAGCAACCTACATATGAAATCTGACACCGTTTTATCACCCGTGTGTATGACCAAAGATCTCGAATCTAGACTTACTAGTAGGTCATTTACTCTTGTAACCAAGTGATCCACTTAGCCTAGTGAAGGAATCAAAACCTAGAATATCAAGTTAGAGGTAATGCTTGAGTTGAAGTGAAAGGTACTCTATCAAGAGATGTTTAGACTTTAGGATAAGTATCACCCACACATTAATGTGAGTATAAAATAGGGTGGTATGGGACACCAGATTTTATACTCAGATTGATGTAGGAAAGATGGTATGGGACATCGAACCATGGGATGATAATTATCTTTTAGTCCTAGATTGGATCTTGAAGGTAGATTAAATCCTCAAGGGAATTAAAACTTCAAAGAAAGAGTTTAAATTCAAGGAGGATAAAATTAGTATCTCAAGATATTTCAAGATAACTTCAAGATCAAGTAAATAGAAGATATGAAGTAAGTAACTTCCAAGATCTTCCTGAAACACTTCAAGATAAAGTGTTGTTACTTGGGAAATATTTCATAAATTTTTGGAAAAGTCAGACTTTGACTTTGAGTTGATCTTTTCAACCAAGGATTTGATTAACTAAGTCAAGCACCAAGTTCCTAGTGTAACTTGGTAAATTCACTCTTTTGACTCAAAGAAATGCACAAGAATTGCATTCTCAGTAAGGAGTCAGAAAGACTGAATATGACCTAAACTTAGTCTCAAGTGAAGCATTATTTGAATACAAATCTCATCAACATAACATAAGTGGGTCGACACACTGATGTTGGTTACCACACTAGTATCTTGTGGTTGGATGATGTTTTCGATTTTCTTTGAATTTTTTTGAGAATCTAGTTTATTTCTCTTAAAGATAGAAAAAATGCTTCAATATCCTCTTGAAACAGCAACAACAATTAAAGTTAAAGTCCTGAGTCATCTAGACTTTGACTCATAACAAGTTTACATATTTTCAAAGTTTGAATTGGTTGAACAAAGTTTTAGTTCTTTCTTTCTGCTTTCCGAATCTTTTGGATTTCACTTAGATATGGTATCTGATTCTTTTCATAAAAGTCAAGGGTTAGCCGGATAGAACCAGGTAACTAAATTAAACATCCTAGATAGATGTTCTATACAAGAACCTTTTCAAACATAGAAAGATGATAAGTTCAAGATTGACTTATTCATTTGAGTTTGCTTCAAGTTATAGCATAAATGATTTCCTAGAGTCCAGTATACTCTAGAATAGAGAAGTTAGGAATTGCTCAATAGATTGACAATTCCCAAGGACTTTTAGCTCAAGTCTACGAGAAAAGTGTCCTAAGTTGGACGATTTTCATTTTCAATTTGAATTGATCAAGTTATATAATGGTTGACTCAAAGAAAATGGTAAACTTTCTCCTACAATTTACATAGGATTTTTAAACTCATTAGGACAAAGTAGTCCTCTAGTCGGGTGAAAAAAATCAAGTAACTATTGGATAAGAGTAAACCATTGCACAAACATCCAAGTTAGATGTTTGGGACAACCAAACTTCAAGCTCTCCAAATCAAATTCAAGTGAATCAAGAGTTCTCAAAAGTATTGCAAATGATAAGAATCCCACCTTTGTTACTAAATCCATGCACCAGTCATTCCCAGAAATGGACTAGTAAGTTGAATCCACCCAATTCACATGTTTGTGCCTAGATCACACATCAAGAAACTGTGAATTGGCTAGGGATAATTTTAGATCCACCCTTATTATTCATTCACTACTTTGTACTTTGACCAGTTTATCAAAGTGCAAAGCCAGACAATGCTTTGAATTATTTGGACCACAGAGATGAGACATGTTCTTCCCGTTCTAGAAAATGACCATGTTCTTCCAATTTTAGAACATGAGGCTCGAGGGTTGCCTATAGTAGATTTATAGCTATATTTTTTAGGAAGAAAATATTTTTTCCAAAGGGGGAAGAATGTAATAAAGTAACTCTATGATGCAAGGATCCGGTCAGATCAGACATATCTGAAATCGAACACCGTTTGGTCACTCATGTGTATGACCAAAGATCTCGAGTCTAGACTTACTAATAGGTCATTCACTCTTGTAACCAAGTGATCCACTTAGCCTAGTGGTTAAGACTCAAGGATGTGAAGGAGGAGGTCTTGGGTTCAACCACCATGGGATACATGGGGAGAGTGTTTTGCCCAAAGAGCTCTAGAACCTTCTAGAAGCATCCACTTGAGTTAACTCTGGTTAACTCGAACACTTGGCGCACATGGAGTTACATGGATGACACATGGATGGCTAGTATCCACTTGCCCAAGAAGGTAGGCCCCTGGAGAGAGCTATATATAGAGGCATTTGGTTGGGAGGAGAGTCATCTCTCTAGCATGTGTTGGTCGTAATCCTTGTTCTCTTGCAGATTTCATCATTCATTGACAAATTGGACAGGGGAAATTATCCAACTTGCCCCTAAGGATGAAGGCTTACCTCCAAGGAAGAAGCTTGTATGGATACATATCTGGAGATGACGCAATGCCAACCTTTCGAAGCAAAAACCAACCTACAAGAGAGGAGCAAGAGGGACTACCTGCATGGTGTGCAAACGATGCTCTAGCTAGGTCTTACATACTCAATCCGAAATCTGATTTTTGTTACGTCATATGAGGAATTGTAAGACTTCCCAAGAGACTTGGGAAGTGCTATCTTCATACTTCTCATCAAATACAAGGGCCAGAAAGAACCAACTTTGGATGGAGTTCACAACGTTGAAGAAGCAACCGAAGCAAAGTGTAGCTGACTATGTGACCAAGATGAAGGATGTAGGTGATCAACTTGGGAGTATTGGATAAGAAATAGAAGAGGAGCAGGTAGCAAGGCAAATCATAAATGGCATCAAGGCTGATGAAAAATGGGAGTCTTTTACCACAACAATGGACCTATATATGGACATGTAGATACTTGCCCTCAATACATTGATGGGGCAACGCTTCACACATGAGAAAAATCTCATTAAGAATGGAGATACTTCTAGAGATAATCAACCTTCTGCCCTTTACACAGATAAAAATAAGAAGAATGAAGAAGATGCAAGTACCTCCCAAGTGAATTTCATTGGTAGAGGAAGATGTAGTAGAGGAAGGGGCAGAGGAGGAAAGCAAGGCATGGGGAGACCATACAATTATCACCTTGTAACATTTGTGGCTTGAACAATCATACCACAAATGAATGCTTTAGGAACATAAAGAATCAGAGAGGAAGAGGCTTCCAAAGAGGAGGCTATGGACAATCAAGAGGCAGGTTCAATAATGGAGGAAACAACTACCATCACAATTACAACCAAGGCTACAACAACAACTATCAAGGAGGCTTCAGAGGAAGAAGAGACTACAACAACTATATAGATGATCAAGATGATTTCCTATTACTCATGAATATGATAGCCAAGCAAGGTAAAGACGATGAGTACCTATTCTATATTGATTCTGGTTGCTCCAATCATGTAGCAGGCAATGTAGCATTATTGTCTAACCTTGAAGAACCCAAAGGAAAGCATGAAGTTTAGACAGGTGATGACACTATGCACCCAACAAAGAAGATTGGAAATGTTAAAGCATCTGATGGTAACATGAATCTTCTAAGCAGGGTATTGTATGTGCCAACAATAACCAAGAATCTAATAGGTGTTGGATAGATTGTTTAGAAGGTCTTACAGGTTAGATTCACAAGGCATGGAGCATAAGTGGAGAACCCTCAACAAGGCTTCAAGAGGATTGCAAAAGGTGAGAAATCTGGTAGACTTTTTACCTTTGAAGTTGAAGACACAAGAAATGTTTCTCTCTTCAATTACAAGGATCAAACCTTATCTAATTTGGAGATATGGCATAAGGGACTAGGTCATATAGGTGAAAGAACATTGAAGTGAATATGCAGGGATCAGAGTGCACTTGACATCCCAAATGTGTCCAAGCAACAAATGATTCATAAATGTGGAGCATGCCAATTTGGCAAGTCACATAGGAAACTATTCAACAAAAGAGGATACATGTATGAAGACTACTTGAAGCTTGTACACAAAGATGTGTGGGGTCCTAGCAGAGAGCCATCAATTTGAGGGTCAAGGTATTATGTTTCACTCATAGATGACTATAGTAGGTGGACAATACTTTATTTTATGAAGCATAAAGATGAAGTCTTCACTTGTTTCAAGAAGTAGAAGTTTGAAAAGGCAGGTGGTGAGTATTTCTTACATGAGTTTGACTCCTTCTCACAAGACAGATGCATAAAGAGAGAGACTACAATAAGGTACACTCCTAAACAGAATGGCATTGGTTAAGAACTTAATAGGTAGAAGTTTGAAAAGGCTCAGATTTGATGGAGGTGGTGAGTATTTCTCACATGAGTTTGACTCCTTCTTACAAGAGAGGCATAAAGAGAGATACTACAACAAGGTACACTCCTAAACAGAATGGAGTGGTAGAGAGAAGAAATGGATTAATAGTAGAGGCTGCAAGATTGAAGTTGAATGAGAAAAAACTCCCTAACTATCTATGGGTAGAGGTTGTTTCCACAACCACTTATCTAATCAATAGGCTTCCATCCAAGTCTCTGGATGGGATGACACCTTATGAGGTATGGAATGGCAGGATACCTTCTTTAGATCATTGTAAGATTTTTGGGTGCATTGCTTATGCACACATACCCTCACAAATTAGGGGAAAGTTTGATCCAAAAGCTGAAAAATGCATATTTATTAGCTATGATCAGAATTCGAAAGGATATAGGTTATATAATCCCTCTAAGAAAGGATTTACAATTAATAGGGATGTGGTATTTGATGAAAATAACTTTTAGTTTGAGGATGTTTGCACGAAAATAAAGGTACCCTATAATTTGGAGAATGATTTTCCAAATCTGACCAAAGAAGAACCACATACATCAGAGAAGGTCAACTCAGAAGATGAAGAACAAATTGATTTTGAAGGATTCAAAGCTTGGAAGCGCAAGGGAAAAATAAAGTTCAAAAAAATGGAAGACATTCCAGAGTCATCAAATCAAGCAGTTAGAAGATCTCAAAGGGAAAGCAAGAAACCTATAAGGTATGGCTATGACACATCACTAGTCACCAAGCATTCTATATACATAGCTAAAGACTTATTGTCAGAGGAACCATCTTCATTTGAGGAATCCAACAAGGAAGAAGAGTGGAGAAAAGCTATGCAAGAGGAAGGTGAAGCACTTCAAGAGAAGAGCACTTGGGATTTGGTTCCCAAAAAACCATTCATGAAGGTAATAGGATCTAGGTGGATTTCCAAAGCGAAAAAGAATTCAGATGGCACAATAAACACATATAAAGCAAGGCTATTCGCAAAGGGGTTCTCTCAAACCCATGGAGTGGATTATGAGGAGACATTCTCACCTATAGCCAAGATGCCAATTATCAGAGTTTTAGTAAGTATTATTGCTTCAAAGAATTGGAACATATACCAATTAGATGTTAAAAATGCATTCCTTAATGGGTGGATCTCTGAAGAGGTCTACATGACTCAACCACTAGGATATGAAGACAAAGACAAACCTGATTATGTATGTAAATTAAGGAAGGCACTATATGGTTTAAAGCAACCTCCTAGAGCTTGGAACCATAGGCTGGTCACATACTTGGAGGATCAAGGTTTTTTTGCAAGCAAGGTAGATTTTTCATTGTTCATTAAGAAGATTAATTCAAAGGTTATTTATCTATTTGTTTATGTGGATGACATTATCATTATAGGAAATGATGCCAATGGCATCAAAAAGATTAAAACCTAGATGAAGGAGGAGTTCAAGATCAATGATCTTGGGTTGCTTACATATTTTCTTGGTTTAGAGATTGTTTATACAGATTCTAGTATTTTCATTACTCAGAGAAAGTACATACATGATATACTAGTTAAGTTCAAAATGGAAAACGCAAAATTTGCATGCACACCCATGGAATTGAACCACAAACTCAATACTCATGAAGGAGAGCTACTTGAAGACATTACAGGTTATCAAAGTCTTGTTGGGAGTCTCAATTATGCAACCCTAACAAGAGCGGATATATGCTATGGGGTGAGTGTAGAGAGTACACACGTGGAAGCAAAATGAAAAGAAGAGTGTACTCACAAAACAAAGAGTGTGTGAGGCTCAAAATGAGTAGACCATGAAATGGGTAAATTGATGTGGATTAAAAATGAGCTTGCCAAGAGCATGAAGTAGGCTCCTCAAGCTTCTAACCAAATACAAATGGGGGAGAGGCCCTCCTTATATAGATTTGGGAGGAGCTCTCCAAAGTACATCTCATGTGGGATAATTCCCATAAAAGGAGAATGAATAGAACTGGTAGAAGTGAAATGGCAAGGTACCCAAATACAATGGATACAATATAAAATGGAAATATAATGGAACTCGAATGAAATAGAGTGACTCCAAGATACAAAAGGGAGATGCACTCTCATATTCTCAACAGTGAGTACATCGAGTCAGTTCATGCATACACCAAGAAAACCTCACATGGAAGCTGCCAAAAGGATCTTAAAGTACTTGAAGGGTACCATAAATGAAGGGCTATTTTATCCATTTACATCTAACTTGGATATCAAGCTATACTCTGATGCAGATTTGGCTAGCTCAAAAGATGATAGGAGGAGCACCTCTCGCTACTTATCTTTTGCAGGATCTAAGTTAATTTCATGGTCATCAAAGAAACAACTAACTATGGCATTGTCATCAATTGAAGCTAAATATAAGGCCTTGGAAAATGCAACACAAGATACAATGTGGTTAAAGCTACTCTACTCAGACTTGGGGCTACATACGTACACTCTGATGACCTTTGGAAATAATACTAGCTCACTACATTTGGCTGATAATCCTATATATCATGAAAGAACTAAGCACATTGAAGTGCATTATCATCATGCGAGAGAGAAGCTACTTAGCAAGGACATACAATTTTCCTATGTATCAACAAACTTGCAATGTGGAGATATTCGAACTAAATCTTTGGATGAAACTAAATTGAACAGGTTCAAGATGGTGATTGGAATGCAGGAGATGAAAGAGAGTTGAAGCCCAAGCATGCTAGGCTTGAGAGAGAGTTGTTGGTGCAAATGGATCCAAGCCTACATACTTGGACAGTTGGATATTCACTTCCATGAACTCACATGAAGTCACATGACTTTTATCCTTGTAAAAGTGCACATGTAAAAAGAGAACTTGCAATCACGAGTTCTTAGGAGATCTCGTTATGATTTTTTTGGTAATTTAGATGAAAATTGAAATCCTAAACTATAGGGATATTTTTGCTAGAAGTTTGAATTTCAAAACGGCTCCAACTTTAGCTATAAAAGAAGACTTCAAAAGCCGCATAAGAGAGCCCGATTTGGAGAGATATTTAGAGGGATTTCAAATGGATATTGAGCTCATACTATAGCTCTATCATTTTCCTCATATTGTGCAATCATTCATTTCCAATATCGTTGTACTTTATGTGCATTAATACATACACTTTGATCATGTTTCATTTTCTATTCTCTGTCATGTATCACTCAAAATAGTGAACTTCTCTTATCCATTTCTCAGTGTGTACTTGATCCTTTGCAGTGATTTACATTAATATAGATTCATTAGATAGTCTATTTGTATGCTATAAAGTTTGAATTTAATTGCCTCAGCCATTCTCGAGTTATGTAAAAAACATTGCCCTCTAGTTTGTATACTATCAACTCCCAAAAATGTCAGGATAGACATCTGATTTGCTAAGCATCATTCTCTAAGCATAGTTGATCATTTCAAGTGAAATAACTTGTGAAAGTTAGCCATCATAGTCAGTTAGATATTCTCAAAAGGACTTTGCCCAATTGTTACTAAGAAAGGAGTATTCTTCATTTTCCTAAGTTGGTGTGGTGACTAAAAATATCAATTGGCCCATTGGGTTAATCATTGTGCAAGCAAAGGAAGGGCTTATCCTGTGGTAATTGCTTCTTTCGTTGATGAGGTTGTGCTCATGTAGATGAAAGTTATTTATGGGGATTAGAGCCCGTCTTTAATATAGTGTAAGTCCCATAGGAAATAACATAGTTCTCCACCACCCACGATATGAATGCAAAAGATTTTTGCTTTAGCAATTGTTGGGTTAGGGTATCCTCACCTTTGACTTGACTGGAGAAGGGAGACTCGTTCTTGTCAATGACATCGGCTTTGAGTCGGTAATCTTTTTTGGGTTTTGGCATTCCGTTTTTGGGAGCATGTCAATTAATACTCTAATGGATGGAACTTCCTATGGTACTCAAAGTTCCTGAATGGGTGCTTGGGAAGCTAACCACCTTAGGTCCCGCCTCTAGGTCTCATGTTTTTTTTTCAGTTCCTTTTTGCAAGACCACTTTTAAGACTTAACTTGTTGAGACGAATTAAATTAATGGATAGCTTTCTTACCGGCCTCTATGGAGTGCCTTGCAGCCAACTCAGAAAAGGGAAAAAGAAGTTAGAATTCTACAAGCTTCAAAGATGAGTAACTATTGTCACGTCAAGCTTTGTTTGGACTCGGAAGAAGATTGAACATCTATGACTGTGTGTTTCTTTGTTCATGAATAAATTTGTTGACGTTCTCACCAATGAAGAGATGCGCCCCCCATATGGAGTCATGCAAATCTCAATGCATCTAGAATATTGGGAGCAAGCAAGAGAATGGGTGTGAGAAAGGCAAAAGAGTGGGTGTAACACGGGCATCTCAAAAGTTTTGATGTATGGATGCTTGTTGGCAGTAGCCAGAGCATCCAAGATGTTACAAGATAGGGGAGCCAGTGCAAAGAGTTAGAGAAGAGGGAGTGTCAAGCAGGACCAAGTAGGTAGAGTAGTCAAAGAAGATCTTGCAGCTAGGCCTATCAGATTTTTTTAAAGATAAATCTTTTTTAAAAGTGATTTTCATCACTACACCATTATTGTAAATACCATTTTTGGTAGATTAGAATCCATTTTGTTCAAGCCAAGAACTGCTCAAGCTTGAGGAGTATTAAAAGAACCTACATATCGATTTTCATCATTTTTAGACTCCGTTTGAGACCTCAAATAAGCCTTTGACCCTAATTTTTAACTAGGCCAGACACTAGGTCTGGGTAGAGCCAAGGTTAGTCAAAAACTACAAGGAGAGCTAGAGAGCTCATTTTTGGGGCTAGCTAGTTGGAGAGTGAACTTAATCTTGAGCATTGTATACTTTCTTGGAGCTTTCTAATAGAAGATTCAATTGTTCCAATCTTTGTCTTGCATTGTGTGTGCATGTGTGTGTATGAGTGTGCATGCTTGTGTGGTTCTCACTCACTCACTTGTGCACTTCACTTGCTCACAGTCGTCATAACCTCCTCAAGTCTTCTTGGATTGAAAATTATGAGGTGGATCTCCTCACATTGGTACTCACCATTGTGCTAGAAGGACACCAAATTTGGCGTCGTTGCTGGGGATCAAACTTTGAGGACGAGTGTATGATGGTAAGACGTAGAGACGTGATCTTGGAATCATAGGTAATCTCTTGATTTTTACTTTTTGACCTATTTCATCATCGTCACCACCATCTCTGCTCTCCATCTCCTTCCATCATCATCTTCAGCATTTCGGTCATATCTGCACATTCCATCTCCATTTTCTCATTTCACTAGTGAGTGTGTGAGAGAGAGTTATTTTGTGTGTGTGTTGTTTTTGCATGTTTCTTGAGTGTTCTTGTATGTATGAGCATCCATGGCAACTGCAGCAACTCCAGCAGGTACAAAAAAGCTCTACATAGGTCTCGGGGCATTGAGCTCTGTCAATCCTGATTGATAGAAAAGCCGATCCTTAGGTAAGAAGATCTGTTGTCGAAATTAAAAACCCCGATCAATCTATTGGACTATAACACCTAGTAGTCAAATTTGAGGATGGATCATACCTTGATAAAGAAGGGTGTAGTTATCAACTAGCTAGATAGAAAAGCCAAATTTGGCAATGTAATCCTAGAGATTGAGATGGGTGACATAGAGCAAGGAAATTTAGGAAGAGAGTTGAGAACGCCTAGAGGTAAGCCGGTCTTAACCAAGATACTCACACCAAAATGGATCGCCCAAGATAACAAAGGTGTAGATTTATTATGGAATAGAGAGACTGGTGAAGTCTTTTACAAGTTTGAGACCGATCAACCTAGCGAAGTAGGAAGCATGACGATATATGAATTTAAAGATCTAAATACCCTAGGCAAATTGGTCTACTTAGAAAACACATCAGAGAGAGTGTTCATTGTAACAAAACCTGGTAGAATGCCTACACTTGGAAGGGTGAAATTTTTTTCCTAGGCAAGATCCAATGTCTCTTATGGTCATCAAGGAGCTAGGACATCCCAAGCTCATGGAACTAAGAGGGACATAAGTAGAGATAGACATGAAGTGAGCTTTGCAACCCCCTTAGGAAGAGCGCAATCACGATTAGAGGTAGAAAGAACAGAACAAGAGAGACACAACAATCTGAGACATCAAAGAGGCATGGATGAGTTTCCCTTGCCAAGGCTTAGAGAACATCCTAGGATCTTGAGGCCTACACAACTCGTTAAGTCCATGAAGAACTATTTTGATGGCACAGGAGACCTGTACGATCATGTCGCAGAATTTAGGAAAGTCTTGAGAGTTGAGCAGGTTGATGACTTGTTCACACAATACAATGCTTACACTGCCTTGACTTGGTTTCAACCACTACACGAGAGACAATTCAGGAACATAGACTTGTTGCTAGAAGTTCATCATGCAGTTTTCTAAGAGCGGCATAAGGCACAACACGTCATCATTGATCTATAGCTTTAAGCAAATACCTCAAGAGACAGTGAGACTTGCACGAAGAAGATTTATGTAGTACTTGGAGAGAGTCCAATTCCAAAGCTACCCAGACCAGCCAAACAAGTGGCATTGTTCCTAGATGGATTGTTGAGTGCTAAATTGAGATCCTATGTGTATCTAAAGGAATCGAGAACCATAGAGCAATGTGTACGTGTGTACATAGATATTGAGAACAAGCTAGGTGAGGAACTAGAGCTCTCTAAGATTTACAAAGATTCAGATAGTTCCACTAGCCTCATATCCAAAACCCCTACTTCAATTGATGAATTGGCAAAAAAGGTAGCTCAGAAGTTAGGAGTCTCTAGCAAACAGATACCTTGATTTGCCCTAGTGAAATGGTGCTATACCTGTGGAGGAGACCACATGGCTAATGTGTGCCCAATCATGGCTCAACCCCAAGTGAACCCTAATAGCCAATATAGCACCATAGAAAGGAGATACACTAACCATACTGCACAGGATTGCCCATGTAACGAGCAAATGGTAAGACAAAATTATCCATAGCCATATCCACAACAAGGGAGATACTAGAACCACTAGCCATCGTAGTAGTATGTTAGGCCCCAGAAACCCTACCAACCACCCTATCAAGCTTAACAAAGACCTTAACCAGTGTTAGTCCAACAGCCTCCACCTCTAGCCAATGTGATCCTAGTGAAGTATGCAGCTGTTGAAGAAAACTTGACTAAAGCCTTAGTACTAGCACCACCATTGATATAAAAAAATGACTCGAATAATCCCCAGAACACAATTAGATTTACCCTTACAAAAATCCTAGTGAACTTAGTTGGGAGCCAAAATACGCTAATGTCATGTATGCAAACCCTTACTCTAGGCTCCAACCTAGGCATATAAGACCCCAAGCACCTCGAGGACCATGTTATGGATGCTAGGGTGATAACTTCATTCGTGATTTCCCTATAACTGCACCGATACAACCCCAATCAGTGACAATTCAAGGTTTCTGTCAAGATTGTGGGAAGGAGCACCTTCTATGGGATTGCCCTAAGAAGCCAAACACTGTACCAAAGATCATTCTCCCATTAATTTCATTGGCCCTTAGGGGTAAATTCTAATGGAAGTGTAACTTCCACCACCCCAGTACAAGTAGTCACTAGAGATTAGGCATTATAGCAAAACCAAGGCTTAGGCCAAGAAAAGAGTTTAGAAGTTAGTGAGGCCAAGAGCTTAACCAAGAAAGGGAAAAGAGCTTGGAAGGATAGCCATGAATGAATGAAGAGACAATGGTCAAAGAAGATGAGTGAACTTGAGGAAAGCCTAAGAGAAACAAAGGCCAAGATAGTTGAACTCACCTCTCAAATGCACTCTCACATAGTGCCACCACCAGCATTCCCATAACTTTCTAATCCACCACCTTCTAATCCACATCATATAACTCCACCGCCACCTAGAGTAGGATCAATCTTAGCATATCCCACTCCCGAAGACCTAGACATGATGCTTAAAGCATATCAAGAAAGGGTCCAAGAAGGGCCAAATGTGATAGATCATAAAAGATGTTACCCCAGAGCTAACATAGAGATTGAATGAACCAAGCTTTGTGCAAAAATAGTAGAATTGGCTCAAACCATGTTTGAGGCCAATCGTCTATTCAATTGTACCAACTAAGCCAAAACACAATTACACTTTGAGGAGTTATTAGAAAGATTGGAAAGGATGATAGCTGAGTCAAGAAAACAAGCTACATCACAGGTGAGTAACATTAGAAGTGAAAGGATAAGCCTTCCTCCTAAGGATGCTTATGTTACCAACTCCACCGAGTAAGGAAACTCTGATCAATACTCACAAGAATTTCTAAGAGAAATTCAAGAAGAGAAATGGGCTAAAGAAAGTGAAAACCCTCCTCCCATTGAACTTGTGGATGACTTACATGATCAATTCCCACAAGATATTCCTTCTATTTATGGAGAGCAAGAGGATGCCCAATCAAGTGAAGAATTACACGTCGAGTCTAATTCCCCACAAGAACTACCTCATTTTACATGTCCATGGGAAGCAAAGTCCACCTGCATGAGAGCACCCACGGTCATGATCAAGAACAAAGAATCAGTCATACCTAGGAATACAGAGGTAGTAAAGAACACTAAAGTGTAGTGCAATCTCACTTTAGAGGAGCTACTCAAGGTTAAACCAGAATTGTGGAAAATATAGCCAATCAAGTACCATAAGTGGCCAAAACCCATTCATAGGTAGGATCTCATAGAATGGTGCTAGAAATACCCTTGGATAAGATAAGAGGTATGAGTGAAGGAGAGGAAGGAAACACTTATCTTCAATCACTCATCAAGGTTACACCACCAAGGTTGTTTTGGACTCAAGTGCAACAGTTGCAATTGCTAACACTTCCCTATGGAGGCATTGTGGCAAACCAACACTCAGGCCAATGAGAATGAAACTAAAAATGGTGGATGTTTGCATAGAGAGACCTTTAGGATTGTTAGAAGGGATAATTCTCACTACTTGTGGTGTAGAGTTTGAGCATACTTTTGCCATATGTGACTTTAGTAAAAACCACGCCTATGAGATGATTTTGGGAAGACCATTCATGAGAGAGTTGCAAGTAGTACAAGATTGGGGAACCAATTCATTCTATTTGCAATGTTTAGGAGTTACAACCAAAGTCAATCTCTACTCTGATAGAGACATGCCCCTTATATAGTGGAATCCCAGTCATAGAGCCACAAATGATATGGAGTCAGTGCATTCCATAGGATCAGGATCTTCTTGGATGCATGAAGACACCCACGTATTGATGTGCAAAGTTGTAGTATAAGAGAGAAAATAAAAAAATCCAGAGAGGCGGGTGTGAAGGAAACTCATAGATTAATTAGAGACCCAACCGATGCACTTGTAGTATTGCCCGATGAAGAGTTTGAACCTCATGGTTGGGCAAAAATCTTAGCCACAATGGATGTCGCCATCAATGAAGAACAATGCACACCACACTGTCATGAAGATGGCTATGACATTTCAATTTTCATGACAGAACCAATAATGTGTGATTCAGTTATAGAAGAATGCAAGCCTAGCATGGAAGAAATCGAGCAATCGAGTGACTCAGATTTAGAGTCAATTATTATGGATCCTTTTTATGCATCAGAAGAGGAATACCTATACGAAGTAGAAGCTTACCCTCAAGATGAGAAGAGCTTATGAAGGAAGTGAGGTTATCCACACAATTAACCACCGAGAGTGAAGACGAGAAAAGGAAGAAGACATAACTCCCACAAGAAGAGGATGAATCTTTGTTTGAGGTCCCCAAAAACTTTAAGAAGTATGAAGTAGATAAGGTCACGGCAAGACGAGCCGTGCCTAAATGAGAAGCACTCATAGGAGTGGCCTATGATAACAAATAAACCACAAAGAAAATTATTGTGACCATAGAAGAAGGTGAAGAACGATGCACATACATAGGACATGACCTACGTGAGGAAGAAGAGAAGGAGTTGATTGAATTGTTGTGAGAATATAGAGATGTGTTCGGATGGAGCTATAAGGATCTAAAAGGAGTAGACCCTAACATATGCTCACACACAGTTCCCATGACCTCATAAGCCAAAACCCTCTGAGCAGAAGCCATACACATATAATGATAATTATGCAGCCAAGATCAAGGAAGAGATAGATTGTCTGGTAGAAGTTGGGTTTATATATGAAATTGAGCACATTGAATGGGTTTCCTCCATTGACGTGGTGCCTAGAAAGAATGGCAAGTTATGTATTTGAATTAACTTGAAGAAGGTCAAAGCAACCACCATTAGAAATAGTTATCCACTTCCTATCACTAAGCATCTATTAGAAAGGGTGGCAAGCAAGGAATTTTACAGCTTCCTTGATGGATTTTCAAGCTACAATCAAGTGGCCATTGCCCCAACAGGTCATCATAAGATGGTTTTTTCCAAAGAGTAGGGCATATTTTCTTTTTCTGTAATGCCATTTGGGCTCAACACATAGTGTCAAAGAATGGCATATCCATGGAGGAGGAGAAAGTTAGAGCAATTGCAAAGCTACCTAGGATGAAGAATATCAAGGAAGTACCAGATTTCATGGGGCATTGCAGTTATTATTGACATTTCATTCATATGTATGTGATCATCGCAAAGCCTCTATACTCCCTTTTGACTAACTTTGAATGGACAGACAAATGTGAAAGCTCCTTTAATGAGCTTAAACAACGATTATGCTCAACACCAATCTTGACTACCCTAGATTGGAACAAGCCATTCCATGTTCATGTAGATGCATCCAATTATGCAATTGGGTGTGTACTAACACAACCTACTAGTGAAGGTAATATGGATCTCCCCATTGCTTATGCCAGTAGACAATTGAATGCAGCTGAACAAAGTTATACCACGATGGAAAGAGAAGGATTAAGCATGTTATATGCAATTAAAAAGTTTAGAAATTATTTTCTTGCAAAGAAGTTTAATTTATTTTATAGACCATCAAGCACTATGATATTTAGTGAACAAACAATGCAATACAGGCATATTAGTAAGATGCTTCCTCTTACTAATGGAATATGACTTTGAAGTTGTGGTTAGAAAAGGCAGGACTCACCTTAGGGCAGATCACCTTTCTAGACTAACTTCAAGAGATTCCCCTCAAGGAATATCAGATGACCTTCCTTATGCTTACTTGTTCAAACTAGAAGTAGTGCCTGAATGGGCTACAAGTATAGTGCCTATTCTCATCTTTGGACCAAAACATTCTATATTAAGGGCTAAAGATAAAGAAGTGGTGAGATCTCAAAAATATCACATGATGGCAGGCAACGTGTATTAGCACACCGATCAAGGCATACTGGCTTGTTGTGTAGATGAAGATGAGCATGCAGAGTGGTTGCACATAGCACATGTAGGTGCACTACAGCAACATCACTCCAAACATTGAACCCTATAGACTCTACAAAGATTAGGCATATATTGGCCAACCATGGAAGCAGATGTCCATAGGATGTGCAAGGAATGCCCAATTCATAGTAATAGACCACCAAGGGAGCATGCTACACTATATCAAGTGTCTTTAGTGCCGAATTGGAGTGAATCTTTGGTAGACTTCTTGAGGATGAAAACATTCCCCCAAGAGATGACTTTGGCGAGATGATGGAGTTTAGAACAAGGAGCACTGGATTACATACTCATAGGTGATAATCTATACAAATGAGGAGAGATGGATATCTCAGATTGTGTGTCCATGAGAGTGAATACCTCAAGATCTTAAAGACTGCTCACCAAGGAGTAGCAGTAGGAGATTTTGGACCAGATCGTGTGATCAAAGCTATAATGTTTGCAGGTCTTTGGTGGCCAACACTTCACATGGATACACATACCTACATGAAGAGGTGCAATATTTGTTAGCGAACTTAGTATCCAATACGTAAAGATGAGATGCCTTTGAAACCTATGATGGGTGGAAGTGCATTCTCTAAGTGGGGAACAGACTTTGTAGGTCCTATTAATCCCCTATCTAAGAGAACACATGCTGAGTACATTATTGTTGACATGTACTATCTAACCAAATGGGTAGAAGTAAAGGCCACAAAGAAGAATGATTCACAAACCACTTCTAAGTTCTTATTTGAGAATGTGTTCACCAAATATGGATTACCAATAGAGTTAGTAAGTGATAGAGGCATGCACTTCTTCAATGAAGTTATTGAAAACCTTCTCAAAGATTTCTTTGTGGTACATAAGAAGTCTACCCCCTATCACCCACAAGCTAATGGACAAGCCGAGAGAACAAATAGGGTTCTCTGTAATGTGTTGACAAAATTGGTGAACAATAAACGCTCTGATTGGGACAAATAGCTACACCATGCTGTTTGGGCATATCGAGTTGCCTATAAAACGGTGCTCCAAGCCACACGCTTTCAGATGGTATTTGGCCAAAATGCCGTGTTACCTTTAGACTTCTTCATACGTACACTGAAAATAGAACAAGAGCATCAATGGATTGGCCATGAACTTTCGTCTAGAATCTTTAATCTGGAATGCTTAGGTGAAACAAGATTGAGAGCAGCACAAGGAATTTTTGGAGCTAAGAAAAGACAAAGGGCATACTTTGCTGCACATGTGAAGAACAAGGGTTTGAAAGCAGAAGATTTAGTCTTGGTGTACACCCTGAAGCAACATGCAAGGAAATTAGAGAAGCATGGCTATGGAACCATGATTATTAATAGAATATCAATAAGTGGAGCAATTCAATTAGTTACCCTAGAAGGCAATATTCTACCTAGTTGCATCAGTGGGTGCAGAGTGAAGTTATATCAAGAACCCCTCATGGAGGAAATGCTAAAATGACTCAACACTGCCAAGAAATGTAAGGACGAAGAAAAATGTGTTCGAGAAGAAATGTAGAAATAAGATTTAGAGCGCATCTGCTGAATGAAACTAAGAAGATAGGGTAGAGATCACCCTAGGTCAGACAATCATGATGCTCCTAGATATCACATGTCCATGTGTCAAGCCTCAAGTGAAAGTTCCCCTAGAATAGTTGACTGATGACCCTTTGTGACCTTAGAGGTAGGACAGGGAGAGAGTGCAAGGACTGTAAGATCTTTTGATTCACTTGAGAAGCCACTAGTGTAGTTAGACTTCCTTACTATCAAGAGTTGAAATTAAGTATCAATCCCATAGAAGCATATCTCATAGGATTGGAAAGTGTGGAAATCCATTGCCTGGGTGAGGTGGAGCTTACCCTCTACATTCAAGATGTTCTAATGACAGTCAAGGTGCTCATGTGTCAAGACGAGGATCTCACCAAACCTCTTGTCTTGGGTCAAGAGTGGATCTATGATCATGCAGTCAACCTAAACCTAAGAAATGGACTTCTTGAGGTCTGGGTGGATCAAAACTGCATCACAATTGAGCTAGAAAATCAAGCACTCAAAGAGCTAGGAAAGGTGCAAACTCATTGTCCTTCCACGAGCACACATGAAGATAATGATGTTATTCTTGTACAAAGTTCTATGATGCACAATACGAAAGGGCCAACAACCCTCTACTCGAGAAATAGTACCCCAACAATGCCCTAAGCCAACTACTCGGGAAAAGATCACAAAGAAAGAGTATTCCAAGAATCTCCCAAAATGGACCATTTCCATTTGGGTCCCAAAGAAGTTAATGCAGGTGGACCCCAATGCACGATAACTTTGGGTGCCCAAGACTTGCTTACTAGCTCAACTAGTTGCACATAGGCTCATAAGCTTGAATTACCACCCACAAACACTCACACCATACAGTTCATGGCAAACATTTGCAATCAACACCCCCGCATCTGAAATCACACTTAGAACTATCTGGAAATGGGTACCCAAAAAGTACCAAATCCAAAAAGACATATTTCACAAACATGTAGAGATCATCACAGTTGAAAGATGAAATCCCACAAAGAAAATTCGGAGAGTAAAACCTTGTATCAAACCCCCCAACCCAATTTTGTAAATCTATTCACACCTTAATAGATGCATTTTGAGTACAATGCACATCCACAATATACATATATGAACATTACTGACTCCCTAACTCTCACTTACACACATAGTACACCACTCTAACTAACCTCTGACCTCAAATAATGGCATGTTGATATTGTGGAGGGAACACAGTATTATCATGTTTCCTATGCAATGCTAAAGCAAATAAGCATTAGACACTACGAGCAATATCAGGGCTGAAGTAACAGGAACGAGCTCTCAGGTAGGCACTAGGCAGCAGGTTGTCGATATGGAGAGCTTAGCCATCATGCCTAAGATGAATGAAAGACCGTAGAAATTGCATGCCATACAGATCATACCAATACAAGACCCCCCGAGCAACCACACTACACGAGTAGGCAAAACCTCCCATTGGTTTAGTGAAGTAGCACGACCATTGGGAGAGGGCTCATGCCTTTGGGAGGCATAATTAGAGTTCAATGGCAAGTGGAGAAAGTACCATTTCTTCACATGGGAGTTTGAGAAGTTACAGATTGTTGAAGCACTACACCCACTGTGGTACAAAGCGAGATTAGATGCATACTTTAGTGCTCAATTTCCTAAACTTGATTTCATATGATGCTATTATCTTATCAACACCCTGACTCCCAATAAGAATCCTATTGAGCCCATAAAAGTCATATTGGTGAAAAGTCAACTGTAGTCAAAGTCAAAAGGTCAAAATAAATTGTTCAAAGTCAACAGGTGCAAAGTCAAAATGTTAAAGTGCAGGTGTCAAAGTGCACAGGTAGTGCACAATTAATTGTCCACAAAGGGTAAATTGGAGAAAGTGGGTTGCAGGTTGTAGAGGTATTTCTCTAATTTCCCTAAGGTTCAAAGTGTTTTTAAAGTGTTTTGGAAGGTTCAGGTGAACCCTCTCTTATGTGCAAAAGTGAAGACTTAAAAGGAAAATGTGAAGGTATGTGAAGCGGCAACGTACGCAGAAGTGAAAGTATGGCCCCCAATTAAAATTTTTGTTTTAGCCTAAAGTCACTACAGTACAAAACAGGGATTCGTTGGCTGCCACTTGTGAAGACAATCTTGGGACATCAAAGTGAGCACCAAGATACTCTTGTAGTTAGGAGCGTTTGTGAATCGACACTCAAATCAAGGCAATGACTATTCTTGGACCATTAGAAGTGTAAGCAAGAGTAAGCATAGTCTAAGCAAGGCAAGAGAGAGAAGTGCTAGAGACACACCGTGTGCGACGCGGAGAACTGAAGTGCAAGGTGTGCATGAAGAGTGACCAAGGAAGTGTGCAGAGAAGTGCTAAGCTAGTCCCCCAAGGATCCCAAGGTCTTATTGAAGTGTGTGCGTGCCGATAGAAGGTACCCATCCCTCCCCCTTAGTGGAAGCTTGGTGCAACATGTGCACAAGTGCAGGCTTGGAGAAGGTGGAGGTTTGGTGCAGAGGAGGCCATCAGCAACAAGTCTCTTGGGTATTTGGTATTTTGTAATTGAGTACTCTGTGGGATTCTGCACAGAAGCATTGGATTGTATGGTGCTTCAACATTGTATTTGTCTTATTATAATCAATCGACACAGACTTCTAGTGTGTATTCTTCTTCTTCTTGTCTTCCCTTTTCTCCTACAAACACTCAAATCCCTTCTTGTCGAAGAATCCCCCAACAAATCCCAAAGCATATAGCATGTTTATGCTTCCATCACTAACCAAAGGAAATGAATTGAAGTGGTTTAGGCTAACCAATAACGTAGTATGGGAAGCATTGGATATGAAAGGAATACACATACCCACTGAGAAGGAGACTTTAGTACCAGATAGCATGAAGAATAGAAACCTCACAAAGCTAAAAGATATGGTGGCCATGAAGCCAAACATTGTAGTTCAATTGAGGATGTGCATGCAACACTTTGCATTCCCGACACAAGACAGATTAATCATGCCACCTAAGAAGATTTGGTTCAGTTTATACCTTGTAGAATCTGAAAACCTAACCATTAACCTACCTCACTGGATTATTGATCAAATCCACTTGATGCATAAATCATGGCCAGGAAAGTCAGCCTTGTATGGATGTTGTGCATTGATTAGGATCATTTATAGATGTTTGGCTTATGACATTCCAATCTAGAGAGCACTGATGTGGACTAGAGTACAACAATTCAAAGGTAGAACCTCCACAAGACCCCCATCAAAGAGGATGTGAGGAGTTTTACCATGTGCGCAACCCGAGGAGTCACCTTAACCCTAAATGTCACTCCCCCACCACGATAGGTACGGCCATTTATACAACGGCTCCCAAGACACACCTCTCAGGGTCCAAACTTGATATTTCCACCAGTCCCTATATACCTTGGGTTCCCTAGAGGGGTACACTTGGAAGAGATCATAAATGAGGATTTTGAGCAGATTCTAAGAGAAGTGAATCTTGAGTCAACTGAGGAACAACTGGTGGGAAGCTCTCAACCACAAGCAACTACATCACAAGTATTAGTTACCATAGTCGATGAGGATAAAGAAGATGGCAAAGATGATGAAGAAGGTGAAGAATCTAAAGAAGACGATGATGAACATGAGGAAAGACATGAAGAAGAGCAACAAGAAGTGTCAGAACTCGCAGGTGCTCCAATGTATACATCTCAGTTACAACGATTATACAATACAATCAAGGTGTATACATCTCAGTTACAAAGATTATACAATACAATCAAGGTGGTGCAAGAAAGGCATCGAATTTTATTTGCATCAGGCCAAGCGTTGAGAGAAAATGCTTGTAGATGAAGGGATGGACCCACATTTCATTACTACACTCAGGTTACTGTCAAAATCCTTGGGAGTTCAAGAGGCCGTGTACATAGCATTGCGACATTCAATCATGTATGATCGACACAAAGTGGAAACTAATCCAGAGGCAAGCAAAGACATATGGATACTGATATCAAAACCAGAAGCAACCATCGAACCCACGACTACCTTGACAACCACCACCGATCGTACTACAGAGACATTTGTACAAAAATCACCAATCTCACCCCAACAACCCCCATCTCTTACGCCTGCTAGTCCGGCGGCCGACTAACACAAACTTCGGGACGTTCGAGAGATCACCAGACTGTCTATCTGGGTGATTGAACGGAGCGCTACTGTAGTGTTAGTTTGTCTAATTCCAAGTGTTTGGAGTTTTCTGAGTAATCTGTTCACCCCTTATCTGGTCTGTTATCTGTGTCTATGGTCTATCGATCTCTGTTGCGGTTGTGAGTTTTATTTACATTCCAGTAGATCATCGGACTGTGGTCTGAGAAAGTCGTTCTGCGAGTCTCTGTAGTGATTGTCCTATTAATTATGTATATCGTGGTGTCACTCTTTCTTGGAGTGTGCTGTCAGTTGTTGGTGATGTTTGTGAAGTTATGGTAGTGTTCTTAAACGCTGTGTAGGATTGTATTGACCTTAATACTGAAAGCGGTACTTGTACGATGAGATTAGGCTACGGTAAGGGTTATCTCTAGTGTGTGTTAGTCTTTCAAGCGCTATGTTACAGTAGTGTGTACTCAGAAAAGGGTTATGTGGTAACGCGGTACCACGATATTAATAGTCTGGTACAGTGTATTCGATAGCAGCTGAATGGGTTAGAATGACGAACCGTAAAGATTGAAAAAGGGTATACTAAAGTTGATAGAATTCTTGAATGTTGATATATTGTGGTGTGAAGTAATTTTTTGGGAAACAAGTATAGGGCCTCTGCCTTTATAGACCCCTTCCAGTCCCAAGAACCCAATAATTGTTTAAACGTGCTACTGACAGTTAGTCTCGCGTTTAGACGTTTAACACACCCCCACCTCAGCCACCTACCACCGATGAAACCGTTGTAGTATTAACAGCCATTACCCAAACGCCAACCTCATCAACATCCTTTTCCTTTCATGAACCCACATCCAAGACTACAATCTTTTCTTCTATTACCAACCCTCTTTTTACTTCCCCATTTTTTTCTATAGATCCCATCATTGGAGACCACATTCTACCTAGCATAGAAGGACATGCAAGACCCAATGAAGGTAGTTTATGCAGATCTGCATTACCCCATTACCCCATTCCTCTTTCCCATGATCCATACTTCCCATTTGACTCCTCCATCTTTCCATAAACCTCATGCGCGACCATAGCCCCACCCCATTACGTATCTTTCATGGAAAGTTTCATTCATCTCCCCACCCCACACATGTTAGGTTCACAAACACTCACTTCCACTTCACTATACACACACACCATGATCACTTCACCTACCATCCCCACTTACATGGTAGCTCCCGCAGGTACAACACTATCCGATCCTATGGACATTTCACCACCCATCGCACTTCCCCCTCCCCCAATGATTCCACAATCGCCCATCCCCCTACCACCAACTTCACCTGCACCAACCTCTTTGTTAGACACAACATCCACCATTCCCCTCCCCATTCCCATTCCCCTTGCACTCTGCCCAGCCTCCATTGCATCTCATATTGTACGTAATATATTCAACACAATTATTCAATGTGTATCCTAACTACAACACGATTACCAAAGATTGGAAGATTGATATGCTGCCTTCCAAGCAAAATTGCAAAGATTGCAAGCAAGAGTCACATCTTTGGAAGGTAACAATGAAGCACTTCAGGTTGAATACTTCACCTTACAAAAATCTCATACAGAACTGGAGGCCAAGACACCAAATGTGGATGCTCAAGCCATCAAATAATTGGAGGATGTGATCCATGAGCAAAATCTCACCAATGCAAAACTAGGAAGAAATTTAGGGCTTCTCCAAAAGCACATGTTTGCGGCATTGGAAGAGAATAAGGGACTACAACAAAAAAACCAAGATAATCCCAAAGTTGCTATGGAAGGGACCTCGAGTGCAATAATTAGTCCTATAAGATGTCAAGTTGTTTCCTCAGAAGACATCAAGATCTTACTCAAGAAACATGCCAATTTTCTAGAATCATACAGAAAGTTGGAGACAGAATGTGCTGACCTCAAAGAGCAATTAACCACGGCAAGCACATCTAGGATGGAGGTTATCACACTCCCACAAAATAAAGAGGACATTGAAACCTTTTGCAAACAAGTTGAGGAACTCCAAGCCAGACTATTGCAATATGAGAGACCACCTTCTTCGGTTGAACACCCAGAGCCAGACACAATGATAGAAATCTCGATCGAAGAAAGCTTTGAAGAGTCGTATAAACCTTTGCTAGTACCAAGAGGACGTGTCATTGAAGAGGGTAGGGATACTTTTGAAATTGAAGCACCTAATTAGCTCAAGAAAGTAGAGCAGATAGGCCAAACACATGATGATAGAGTAGTTGTACAAATCAAATCGTTATCCAATATCAAAGAAACAGTTCTCAAGTCCTCTTATTTTCATAATGTATCCCACCAATGACTCATCACCACATCAGAAATGCAATACATGCCATATTTTGTATTGTTGATAGATTACAATGTAGAAATTAAGAGGCATATAGGGAAAGAACCAACGTTCCCTACTCAATTCAAAGTCATATGACCTACTGAAAAAGGCACAAACAAGCTCCATTTTTCAACCCAATTGGAATGTGTGGCTATTGACATACTACCCTGAAAGGATGTGCACATGGTCAAACATACCATTATATATGAAATATAACCCATATTATTGTCTTGTTGTCCATCGTAGATCCTGGTAAGCATTTGCAATCAAAGTTCACAACAATAAAGGATGCTTTGATTGGATTAACTATCCATGTTTTTCTCCACCTAGAGCACCACCCACAATCGCATATATGATCTCGACCATATGCCACTAGTTTGCATGATTCAAAAATGTACTAGACATTGTTGCAACGATGTGTAGGAAGATTTTCGAGCTACTGATAGTAGTGTTCAAAACGTTTCGCAAAATCCAAGCTCTCTATAGTTTTGCTCCAGGGTTTTCTGAAGGGAATGACGATTCGGTATATGACATGAGCCAAACCCCCTCCATCAACACAATCTATGCATGGCATGCATGCATCAAGTACTTACCTGCTTGTTACAAGTAGACATTTGAGGAAATGTTCTCAACTGGGTTTTGGGAGTATCACTCAGAAATTTTCATTCCCAGACCAACCCACCTGTTACATATGTTTGTTGTAGAACAAGCCATCCATGTCAATTAGCTATGAAGGGGTTTGGAGTGAAGAAGAAGAAGAAGGAAGGAGGAGATGGAACGAGAGAGAAGAGAGGAACGACGCGCGGATATGCGTGGGAGCCTCGAAACCCACATAATGATCTCTCTTGAGGCAATGCTCTATATATGATGTATATATATGAATATGGGGGTAAGGTCACATGACCCTTACATCCCCAACAATCTCCCACTTAAGGGTCAATGTGACCATAAGTGGTAACATATACAAAGAATGATGTAGGACTATACAGTAATGTACAGGAAGAGTCCGGATCTCTACCCATACCAGATCAGCCTACACCAACCGCCTCGAACAAGGTGTATCCATGCACCTCAAACTGCTCTAGACTCATACCAATAAGAGTCGAGCTCACATCTGACTGATGCAAGAACTGATGAAGTTCCTGCAAAGCTCCCACTCGCTCTATGCCTATGTCAATCATCGAACGACTGACAACTCCAAGTGCAAATGCTTCAATAGCAACTGCAATATCTGGTCTCGAGCATAACAACTCGTACATCAGACTCCCAAATGCTGACGAAACATGTGCTATCCTGGCTAACCTAACTATGTCAGCCATGCCTGTATCCAAGGCATCCAAAGCACCATCATCAAGACCAACATGTCCTGAAATATCTGTGTCAACATCTGGCATGAGCGAATCCAAGAATGACTGCATAACTGCTGACTCCTCAGCATCTAAATCAGCCATGCTATCAACCAAGGATGTATCTAGCTGTGCATCCTGAGAGCTAATATGCTCTACCATACAGTGTATACCATGAGAGCTATCATGCTCTACCAAACCAAGTGTATCATCATGCTCCACATGAGCTAACTGCACAACATCAACACCAAGATCAAACTGATGATCACACTCTAACCGAGTATCATCATAATGCTCTGCATGAGCATCCATATCATGCTCTAAAGCATCCAAATGATCATCCAAAGTGTGCTCTATAAGAGCATCCATATGATCAACAAAATCATGCTCTATATAAGCATCATGAGCATCCAAAACATGCTCTACATGTGCATCCATCTGAGCATCTGAATCCTGCCATACATGTGCATCATGAATGTCAATAGACATATGTGTAGGTAGACAAAATGAGACATGACGAGTCTCACATCGCACATAAGGCTGAACTCTCACTGAGACGAGACTGTCTCTCACATGAAGTACCTGCAGTGGATACCTGTGCCCAACCCTGGCACCTCTGACAAGCATAAGCTGTCCCAACTGCAACTGAAAATGATGCTCGCCAAGGAATGCATAACATCTGCTCTCTTGTAACTGGATAACTGAAATCAAGCTCATAGGGAATGAAGGCACATAACGTACATGTCTAAGCATAAGTGATGCTCCACTAGGTAGCATAATGCATACATCTCCTGCACCCTCAATATCATATGTCGTACCATCAGGCAACTGCACACATCCACGACTCTCACCTAAGAATCGACAAAACCACTCACGATGTGGAGTAACATGAAAACTGGCTAATGCATCAAGCAACCAAGCCATATGTGTGCTATCTAATGAGCAAGAGGAATCATGAGATGAACCATAGGAGAAAGTAATATCACCATCACTGGCATAATCAACTGCTATAGACTCTCCTGAAACTACTACCTGACCTGCATCACGTGCATATCTCTGACGTCGTCATCGCATCCGCCTGAAGCAACGTCATCGAGTATGGCCCTCATGACCACAGTGCCAACATCGAAGTCGTCGATGTGATCTATGTCTCACATGAGTCAATGGACTCGCATACATATCATGTAGTCTCTGCCATAATGCACTACTCGTCTCCTCATACATAACAGACTCATATATAGAATCCACAAGCTGTAATCGGATAGTGGAGCTGGCCAATGCATCCATATCCATCCATACGTGGTCGGGCATGTCACGAGGCCTCTGTGCATCTCTATGCACATACACGTGTAACCCTGCACGAACCAATGTATGCCACATCTGAGCTTTCCATCTCGAAAAGTCAGTGCCATCAAATCGAGAAGATACCATGCTAGCAATCCAAGACTAGCAATGTAACAAGAGACTAGAAACAATACTCTATCCTCAATAGGATCACATCTGCATATCCATATGCATAACTCACATCACAAATGTCTCGATGGAGAAAGAACCATGTGAACCACCTGTCACATAACCATGCATCTACCATGCATATAAAACCATGAGCATAAGCCTGCTCACCAAGTCTCCAAAGTGACCAAGTAGATGTGAAAGAATCCTGGGAAAATTTCGACAGAGTATCCCCTGTAAACTGAGCAATCAAACAAGATAACCAATCACCAAAGAACAATGAATAATCTGTCACCACCTGTCACTGATGTAATCAAGGATAATGGAAAATACATATGCCCATAAACTAATGGCAATACATGCCAATACAATGGCAATACAACTCCCACTCAAAAATAAATCCTGCAAGATGGTCCAATCTATCACAAATAACCTGTGACCAAGTCTAAGTGAATGGAGATAGGCAATGATCCAAAGCTATCGCACAAGCTTCAAGATCCACTAGAGCTCTCTTCTAGCATAAAAGCCGATAAAATTTCGGCAGCATCTCCTCTGTAAAATGGACTCTAGAACCAAAATAAACATGTGGTAATCACCATCCACATATGCCAAGAATCACACTGGCAAATATATATCAATCAATGACCAAATGCTAATAAACGAATGTGTAACTGAGGCTCCAATCTGGATCATGTACCTGCAAAGAAAACAAAAGATACAAGTACCAAACAAGATCCAAAATCAACTCTCGCAAAAGTATGTGCAACCGGCAAGTAAATCCATAACCAAGTGGCATAAGCAAGATGTAGACCACAATGCCACTATACATCCATGATCGAACTCATGATGACATAAACCTCAAAAAGAGTATACCACAATGTCATCTTACATGCCAAACAAGTGACAAGATCATGCTCTACTCTCATATGGAGGAGCTAACACAATGATCATACATGTACAATGTCTTGAAGCTCTGAAAATAAGAGCTTGCACACCATAAATTCTCTCTCGAAGAAGTTCCAAAGCAAATTCAACCTCCAAGTGGAATTAGGGTTGTTTGGGCAAAACTGTACTGCTCTGTGTTTTGCTGTTTCAGAGGTGATAACCTCTGAATCTGAACTTTTGGTCTTCAGCAAACTTGAAGATCTGCTTCTTGGCTACGTAACGACATAAAGAACACCTCAATCGGAGGTGTATAGCTCAAGATATGCTCAAAACAAGCACTTGTTGTCAATTTCAATTTCACTTGCAACAGTACTACTCTGTATTCTGCAATTTCGGCAACCTAAAACTCAGAATTTGGATCTGAGTTCTTCTACAAAGTTGTAGCTATCTTTTCAAGCTACAAGCAACAAGTTGAATCATCGCATTCCGAGCTGTAGAACTCAAGTTATGACAAAAAAACCGACCTGCTGTCTTACTCAATGTAGATTCGCCTTCTACAATTCTTTGCGTTTTTCGAATTTTCGGCACTTCAGAAGTCCGAACCAGGTTCTGCGCCCTTCTGTAAAGTTATAGCTCTCTGTGTTAGCTACGCACAGAACTTTAAAACGCGTCAATCCGAGCTTCCTAGCTCGAGTTATGACCGAAATACTGAACAGCTATCAAGAGATGCCGACCTGCACTTTCTCCTCTTCTCACCTAAGCTTCCATTGAAGCTTCTTGCACACCAGCTTTCAACATGCTCTGATACCAATGAAGGGCTTTGGTGTGCAGAACAAGAGAAGGAAAGAGGAGATGGAATGAGAGAGAAGAGAGGAGAGACGCGCGGACATGCATGGGAGCCTCGAAACCCACATAATGATCTCTCTTGAGGCAATGCTCTATATATGATGTATATATATGAATATGGGGGTAAGGTCACATGACCCTTACATCCCCAACACCTGTTACATATGTTTGTTGTAGAACAAGCCATCCATGTCAATTAGCTATGACTACCCCATCTAGATGTTCCATGTCCAATCGATTGGAATTAGCTGATGACAAATATGGCACGAGGGATGTGCATATAAGAACATCATCTAGCCACAGATGGCATTGAATATTACATCAAACACTCTCTACAACAAGGGTATGTAAGGGATGACAAATGCGAGAGAGGGGGGGTGTTGGCAACAGCCAAAGCAGCCAAGGTGTTACAAGACAAGGGAGCTTTGGATGACAAATGCGAGAGAGGGGCGGTGTTGGCAACAGCCAAAGCAGCTAAGGTGTTACAAGACAAGGGAGCTTTTCATAATGTTTAGACTTTGTTTGAGCTCTCAAATATGTTGATATATTTAGGTAGTGATGTGTGTGAATACACTAGGAATGCCAGGGCACTTTGTTCCCTCTTTAGGAGGTTTTTTTCACCCAGCTTGTATATATGCATATAGGGCTAATGGGTTACTTATCTTTGTACATTCTAGTGGTAATAAATTATGTATTGTGTGTTATGATCCAAGCTTCTTCTTCTTCCTTGTGTTGTTTGCATGCTTTTGCAGACATCAAACTCCAATAATTGGTAATAGAGCAGATTTCCTCTTCATCTAGGGCATCATCGACACCCCTACGATCACAATCTCAGAATCGCATGAAATCTTGCAATTTCATCTTTTTGTGCCAAAGATATTGTAGCTCAAGCATAAGCAGCACCTGCTTTACTTTTCAATTCACGAAGACGTGAGGACTGGTATGAAGACCATGAGTGAGTGAAGGCAGAAGTGCATGAATGAAAGCACACAAGTATGCACACACGTACACACACACACGTGCACACTATAAGATCAAAGAGAGGAACAATGGAAAGCTTCGATTACACAAGAGTTCTCTTACAAAAGCTCAAATCTACAAGCTACCTCTCTAACAAGCTAACCTCAAAAATGAGCTCTCTAGCTCTTTTTATAGTTTTTTTTACTAGTCTTGGCCCTGTCCATACCTATTGTCCGGCCTAGTTAAAAATTAGGTTCCAGAGCTTATTTGAGGGCTCAAACGGAGTCTAAAAATATGAAAATTGGTAGGATTATACTTCTAATACTCATCAAGCCTGAGGACTCCTCGACTTGAACAAAATGGAGTTACAAAAAGGTGAAATGATATTTACAATGGTTTGAGTGATCAAAATCACTGTTTTTGTAGGGGATTCTTTTGAAAATTTGACATACACTTCTTGGAGCTCCCTACTTGCTCCCTCTTCTTGTGTGTCCACTTTTTTTATGTGCTCCCATGATTGTGCTTGACCTTGAGTTCCAACACTCCCCCCCTCTTGAGTCTATCATCCTTGAAAAACCCTTGTTGTAGTGGTTGTTCCAGGTAGTGCTTTGAGAGGTAGTGGCCCGATTCTATAATGAACAAGAGCCATCTAGCTTCAAATGGTGCAGAGGGTTGGTTGTTCTGATTCTCTATTTGGGGGGTCCACAAGTGCGAGCCGTTTGCAAGTTGTAGTCCCTTGGTATGTGCTTCTTACCTTGGATGCCAGCATGATATGTGGTCAATGTTGAGCCTCTAGTGGATGTCACTTAGAGCTTCCAAAGATGATGTTCATAGTATTCATGGCCAAGTACTGCTCGTAACCCATAATGAATGAATGGGTTACGTGCATTAGTGCATGGGTTGGAAAAAGATATGTGCCTGATGCTGGCTTGGAATGTGTCCATATTCCCCGTACTTGGGGAATGATTATAAGAGACATGGGGCAAAAATGAGGTCTTAAGCGAATTGCTCAAGGTAGGCACAGTTAACAACTGTGACCACCATGTGCTAGAGAGATGATTCTCCTCCTAAGCTTATGGCTGTATATATAGCTTCTCGAATCAACGAGGAACACAAGTGCACGTGCAATCTCCTCTACTCCTTTAACATCTTCCACTAGAGTCTACTAGTGCATGTGCGATCTCCTCTAGAGTCCACAAGTGCATGTGCAATCTCCTCTAGAGTCCACAACTAGAGTCCGTAACTACATGTGCAATCCTCTACTCCTTTAACATCTTCCACTAGAGTATACTAGTGCATGTGCGATCTCCTCTAGAGTCCACAAGTGCATGTGCAATCTCCTCTAGAGTCCACAACTAGAGTCCACAAGTGCATGTGCAATCTCCTCTACTCCTTTAACATCTTCCACTAGAGTCTACTAGTGTTTGGAGTGATCTCGACCACTGCTTTCGTACCTTCCACAAGTGTTTAGTGTACTTGTCACTCGAGTTAAGCCTCTCTGGACTCAAGTTTCAAAGAACAAGTCTTCTCCCCTAGTATACATACAAGGATTTGCAGGGTACCAAAACTACCCCTTGTAGATATCTCCTTGGATGCTCTCGTACATAGAGTAGTTAAGCATCACTCACATTGGAGACCTTCAAGCTCTTTCCTCTACCATGGTAAGGGGAAACAATAGTTGTGGATGCCATGTTCATGCCAAGTTCTTGACATCTACTAGATAAGGCAGCAATAATATCATCTGCTAGCCAAGACACACTTCTTTCAAAAACTAATAATGCCCAGTAATCAACGGTTCCCCTTTCAACTAAGCATGACTCATTCATGTTTCATGAGCCAAACCTGGGAACTAGCTCTCTCTCTCTTCCTTTTTTTTTGAGAGGAGCAATGTCGTAAACAAGAAGAAAGATGTTAGTATCAAAAATAATTACATGTGACAATGTGCTCTTACTGGCCAAGAACTCGAAAGCATAAGGGCGAGGAAAGAGGGGAAGCATACTTGTTTATACTTGAGCCTAAAGAGATTGATTGTGAGGCTCCTTACAGAGAATGCATGACTAGGAGAATATAAAAGAAAAAAGATCAATCAGCGAGTGTATGCAGTCGCTTGCATTCTCCTCATCTATCTCATCTTCATGAGATAGATGAGGAGCTCTAAGGATGGGTGTGTGCTAAGTCTTGGGGCGCATGGATGTGGCGGTGGCTTCATCATCATGCAATGCTATAAACTTGGTAGACAGTTTAATGATTGTATATGCATTTGCCCGCTGGGGATATGCTGCAAAGCATGTCAGCATTCCAAGCTCTTGAATCATGTTTAGCCCTATAACATCATAAATGATGCCACCTTGATTTGCCTGCTGATTCATTCATTCATCTGTGATGTGAAGGGCTTTGGATGGGAGTCCTTATTGCTGCTATGTTGGGTCGTGGAAACATGTACAAAAATGCGGATGCACAAGTGGATCCTATGGCGATTCTCCTGAGCATACATGTGAGACAAAGGCGAAGGTCGGATTGTTGAGTGCATTGAAGAGGGCAAGCGAGAGAAGTGAAGGATGTTGGATTATAGTGCATAATTAACACCTAGAAGCAATGGCCTTCTGAAGTGGAATCGCTGGTGGGTCTTGCATGACTACTTTTATACCTACCCACACACTCACCCCTCTTGTGTCATAATGTAAGGATGTTGGATTATAGTGCATTGAGGGACGTGGAATCGATGCAAATATGCACCCACACTCACGCCTCTTGTGTGTCATAATGGATTATAGTGCATTGAGGGACGTGGAATCGATGCAAGTATGCACCACACACTCACGCCTCTTGTGTGTCTAATGTCAGTCCTCATTAGGAGAGGGAGTGGGGAGAGATGTTGTGGGCAACAAAGAAGGTGGTTTGGAAGGTAAATAAGACGTGTATGTATAATACCTACCGTTCGTTGCTCATGTAATAATGAAGACGTGTGTGTATAATAGCGTTGCTTATGTAAATAATGAAGACGTGTATGTATAATAGCGTTGCTTGTGTAAATAATGAAGACGTGTATGTATAATAGCGTTGCTTGTGTGTATGTATAATACCGTTGCCTGTGTCCACGTTCGGAATGATATAAAGAAGAACTCAGTAGGCGTGTCTTTGATTAATTAACATCAATGTTTGCGTTTGGAATGATAAAGAAGAAACGGTAGCAGACACGTCACTGATTGACATCATTTGTGTTTGGAATGATGTTGCGCACGGCGAGCGAGTGTGAACGCGAAAAAGCGTGGTGGTTAGGGGCTGGGGTGTGGAGGAGAGGCGCGGGGAGGGTTGTCGGAGGCCGCCGGAAGGCCTGCGTTGTCCCTCCACTGCCGAGAGACGTGGAATCGATGCAAGTATGCACCCACACACTCACGCCTCTTGTGTGTCATAATGTCAGTCCTCATTAGGAGAGGGAGTGGGGAGAGATGTTGTGGGCAACAAAGAAGGTGTTTGGAAGGTGAAATAAGACGTGTATGTATAATACCTACCGTTCGTTGCTCATGTAATAATGAAGACGTGTGTGTATAATAGCGTTGCTTATGTAAATAATGAAGACGTGTATGTATAATAGCGTTGCTTGTGTAAATAATGAAGACGTGTATGTATAATAGCGTTGCTTGTGTGTATGTATAATACCGTTGCCTGTGTCCACGTTCGGAATGATATAAAGAAGAACTCAGTAGGCGTGTCTTTGATTAATTAACATCAATGTTTGCGTTTGGAATGATAAAGAAGAAACGGTAGCAGACACGTCACTGATTGACATCATTTGTGTTTGGAATGATGTTGCGCACGGCGAGCGAGTGTGAACGCGAAAAAGCGTGGTGGTTAGGGGCTGGGGTGTGGAGGAGAGGCGCGGGGAGGGTTGTCGGAGGCCGCCGGAAGGCCTGCGTTGTCCCTCCACTGCCGAGAGCGGGAGGTGTTCGTCGCTCCGTCGCCGGCCTCCACGCGTTCCCCCCCTCATCAACGAGGCAGACGCCAAACTCCCCTCCGAGAGGGCGCCTACCTCCACTCTTGGCTTGGAGACGGGCGCGCCGTTCAATGGTGGCGGTGATCTCCGGCCCTGCCGCCGCTCACAGAACCTCTCCCCATCCATAATGCCCAACCCATATCCCTCCGATTTCTCGGATTACAGGCCAATTACCCGGGATGCCATACGCCTCGCTCGCTCTCCTCCCTTATCCACATCTTCAATTCTGCTTGCCCTCGTATATGGGTTGGGACACGCATCCCACAGACGCTCCACTTAATTTATTTCCATCCTACAGATTCCCATCTCCTCATCCATCATTCTGCAATTTCTCTACCCTTCACGTCCTCATTTCCGACACACACACACACCCCCCCACTCTGCCTACCTCCAATCTCCCATCCCACAACACCATGCTCTCCACTCACAATATCTGCGGAATCAATCAAACGCAGCATGATTTGAAGATTTGTTTCCCATTCATTACTCCGATATGCACTTACTCCACTCCCTCATACATCCAACCTCATCTATGCGCACGGTTCTTCCAACATGGCTTTCTCAAGCTTCTTCTTCTTTCCTTACCAATCAATCACATCCAACCGCTGCATGCGTGAGTGAGTCTCCCTAAGCCATCTTGGAAGCCCAACGATACTTCAATCCAAAGCACGTCCTACTTCAAAACACAAAAAAACATTACCACCAACCCAAACAAGTTCACTTTCAAATTCTATCCTCCTCTCCAAGGCATTTCCACCATGGATCTAACCTTCTTCCTTCACCTTCTCTTACCACTCCATAGACATCCTTTCATCCAAAGTCACAACGAAAACATCTACTCTTAAGCGCTGGGGGTGGGGGGGGGCATCTTACCTCGTGGCCGTAAAAAGTGGCTACTCCCAATCCGCATTTTCCCCAAGCCATTTAGGGTTCACGATGCAATCAAGAAGCACTAGTTTCTTCGCGCCACGTTCCTTCATCATGCAAAGCACCCATTACATGCACAGACATGACATGAGAGAAAGCACTTTCTAAAGAGAAATCCCCTCACTTGGGAATCTCTAGGTCTCGACAATCAAAAACCCGTCGAATTCCTATTCTGCTTCCGGTTTGGGTGGGTCTTAAGGACCAAAACTTGGCTTTCCTACTCTGACCCCCCCCCCTCCCCACAGAGGGGCAACAATCCAATCCAATCCAAAGATGCATTCTAGCCTAGGTGCAAAACAATGGCCACATGCAAAACATTCATGGAATCTCATATTATGCACACCCGCCTAGCCACAGGGTGCAATGCTCGAACTTTAGGTCGAGATCACGAGGTGGTGCCGTACATCTTCGTACTATGGTCGCCATGCCCGAAATCCAAAATGCTCGACATGTTCAAAGCATGAAACAAGCTTTTGAATGATGCCCAAAACTCCCAAAGCCACAAAGTTTCTCGAGAGTCGTAAGACAATTACGATTCTTGGAACATGGAGATCTTGAAATGTGTAGAAAAAAGAGGCCCCGTATGCGTTTTCCAAGATGAGTGGAACAATGCGGATTGTGCTAGGGCCCCAAAAATAGAGCTTGAATTTCTCTAACATGATTGGAGAGCTCCGCAAGCCTAAGAGCTTTCGAAGTGAAAATCACCTTAAACTTGGAAAATGGGAACGCTTCCTAAACCGACGCACATACTGGAAACGTCTTCCCATATCCATCACCACTCCTCATAGTTGCCTCCTCACAATACTTGAAGGAGGTATGCAATACCACTTTCCTTACCGTTTCATCCATCCGAATTCAGGACTATGCTCTTCTCTCCCTTTCCATCTCAAAATGCCGTACATGTGCCACACTCCCTCACATTTCCATGTGTCGCCTCCATGTCCCCGTTCACTGAGAGTCATGATCATGCTCTTCTCTGATCCCTCATCAAGATGAATGATATTGCTTACTTCGCAACCCGGATGAATCACATAGCTATGCCACACTCTCTTATTTGTGTGCCTATACTCCACTTCTATGTTCTATGACAGACATTTCCACTCTGCCTCTCTCATAAAACCTTTCTTGTCTAGAATGGTATGGCTACCCTCCATCCATGTTGAAGTGAAGCAATGAAAGCTATGCGCGTCTTCAATAGGCACGAGCAACCATGGAACCCAAAAGAAAGGGCTTCCCTCACACAAGGGCTATGAACAACCATGAAAGTCAATGAGAGCTCCCAAGCTTGAGATACACCAAGAAGCTCATCAGCGAAAGGACAAAGTGGGAGCTCAAAGAAGAGCTACGGAACTATAGTCGGATGATACCCGGAAGAGCTAGAGAGATCTAGAACTCTTCCCTTATGCTTTACGCCAACCAAGAGAATAAGGAAACCAATTGTATGACGTATAGAAGATATCGGATCAGATGTTGATCTAGCCTTTAGCGGGTCAATGTAATTTTCTCTGAATTGCACAAATCCCACTCTCTTTTCTTCTGTTTTGTAGCACATCAATCTCGTTCTGTTCTAAACATAAAAGGCATGCAAGATAGAAGTGCGCCCCATTCATCTGATATGTAGCAACCCTATCAAATCGATCCTGAGTGCAAGCTATCATTGTTTCTTGTTGGGTTAGTATTTCAAGCATTTGAGGGCATATTGATGAAGAAGAAAGGCAACACCTTACAAACGCTATCTCCTTTGTCTAGAGCTAAGGGAAAGCTCAACTTTGCTCTCTTGGGGACTCACAAGAGACGGCTCAATTTATTTTTTGAAATTAAAAAATCAAGTGTGGTTGGAAGATGTTGGAAAACTTGACGTTGTGAGCTCAAGCAATGCATCCCCTAACTCAAATATTCCCAAAAGGCTAGTCCTTATAGAAATATGAGAATTCATCCACAAGTTCGATGTTTGTTGGTGCTTCTCGAATCCAATTCAAAGTGGAGATGTCTCGATCGACTGAACTTTCCAGACCTCATATACAATGAGGAATGCTTGTGACTACTACAACACTTCACAGGAAGATCGTATGTGCAAGAAAATGCTCTCAAGGCGCTCTAATAGCACTTGACTAATTGTATGATGCCAATCAACAAACACTACCCTAGCCTCAGAAGTGAAGCAAGAGCAAGGGCTTCCCTCGCACAAGGGCTATCAACAACCATGGAAGCCAAATGAAGATCCCAAGATTGAGAGATACACCAAGAAGCTCATCAGCAAAAAGGACAAAGTGGGAGCTCAAAGAAGAGCCACGAAACTAGTGACAGAAGAGCTAGAGAGATCCGGAACTCTTCCCTTCTGCTTTATGTCAACCAAGAGAAGGATAAGTACGGAAACCTGTTGTATGAGGTATACAAGATATGGGATGAGATGTTGACCTCGCCTTTGGCGGATCAATGTAATTTGCTCTGAATTGCACAAATCCCACTCTCTTTTCTTCTGTTTTGTAGCACGTCAATCTCCTTTTGTTCTAAACACAAAAGGCAGACAAGATAGATTGTGCCCCATTGATCTAATTGTAGCAAGCCAATCAACTGAGTGCGACGAAAGTACAAGCTATCATTTTTTTTCGTTAGGTTAGTATTTCAAGCATTTGAGGGCTTATTGATGAAGAAGAAGGCAACACCTTCCAAATGCTATCTCCTTTGTCTAGAGGTAAGGGAAAGCTCAAGCATGCTCTCTTAGGCACTCACAAGAGAGGGCTCAAGATATTTTTTGGAATTAAAAAGTCAGGTGTGGTTGGAAGATGTTGGAAAACTTGAAGTTGTGAGCTCAATCACCATCTCTGAGGCTATCTGCAATGCATTCCCTGACTCAAATATGCCCAAAGGGCCAATCCTTATAGAAATATGAGAATTCATGCACAAGTTCAATGTTGTTGTTGCTTTTGGTATCCAATTCAAAGTGGAGATGTTTTGACTGAACTTTCCAGACCTCACATACAATCAGCAATGCTTGTGACTATTACAACACTTCACAGGAAGATCATATGTGCAAGAAAATGCTTTGAATTCGCTCTAGTAGCACTTGCACTAATTGAATGAGGCCAATCAACAAACACCCTAGCCTCAGAAGTGAGGCAAGAGCAAGGGCTTCCCTCACACAAGAGCTGTGAACAACCATGGAAGTCAAATGAGAGATCCCGAGCTTGAGATACACCAAGGAGCTCATCAGCGACAAGGACAAAGGGGGAGCTCAAAGAAGAGCTACAAAACCATAGTCCGACGATAGTCGGAAGAGCTAGACAGATCCCGAACTCTTCCCTTCTGCTTTATGTCAACCAAGAGAAGGATGTATAAGGAAACCAATTGTATGAGGTATACAAGATATCGGATGAGATGTTGAACTAGCCTTTAGCGGATCAATGTAATTTGTTCTAAATTGCAAATCCCACTCTCTTTTCTTCTGTTTTGTAGCACGTCAATATCGTTCTGTTCTAAACACAAAGGCATACAAGATAGATTGTGCCCCATTGATGTAATTTGTAGCAAGCCAATTAAGTCAATCGTGAGTGCTACCAAAGTGCAAGCTATCTTTTTTTTTTTTTGGTTAGGTTAGTATTTCAAGCATTTGAAGGCGTATTGATGAAGAAGAAGGCAACACCTTCCAAATGCTATAGCACTTGGACTAATTGTATGAGGCCAATCAAACAAAACTACCCTAGCCTCATAAGTGAAGCAAGAGCTATTGTTACTCAAGAAACACTCCCCAAAAAATAAGGGAGGGGATGTGGATAGCTACCCCGGGGGAAGGAATTTTAATGATAAATGTAAGGAAAGTGGTGTGGTTACTCTAGTGGGAGATGAATGTATTTCAAATGTTGGTAAACTCGCCGAGTCGGAGAAGAGCTTTCGTGCTCGCATATGCATAGTTGGAAGTCATTGCACATGAGATTTTGGTTGGTACTCTCCCTCATCCATCAAATTTTAAAATATGGCTCTAGAGGCCTCTCAATTGGGACATGAAAGTATCTCATATAGTGCAAAGAGGAGGTGATCTCCGGCCCTGCCGCCGCTCACAGAACCTCTCCCCATCCATAATGCCCAACCCATATCCCTCCGATTCTCGGATTCTAGGCCAATTACCGGGAAATGTGCCATCACTTGAGAAGAAAAATGGAAGCCCAAAAATGGTCCTAAGAGAGAGCCAAAACACTCCAAGATTGCTCCAGATCTTTCTAACATGGTTATCGACCAAGTAAGAAGCATTCTCCCCGTATCCGCTTCATCACTTCGTCATCACTTAGAGGTTTCACTCGTAGTGTGAAACATCCATACATCAAAAGTTTTGAGATTATGTGTTACACCCACTCTTTGCCTTTCTCGCACCCATTGCCTTGGCTTGCTCCCAATATTCTATTCTAGATGCATGGAGCTTTGTACGACTCCCTATGAGGGGGCGCATCTCTTCATTGGTGATAACCTCAACAAATTTCTTCATGACCAAAGAAACACAGATGTTCAATCTTTTTCCGAGATAGAGTCCAAACAAACAAAGTTTGACATGACAATAGTCTCCGCTTGTCATTAAAAAAGAAAAAAGAAAATCAATAATCTTGAAGAGAATCTCCATAATAATCCAAACATTAAGCACACGATACTGAAGGTAACAACATTGAGGAATCCATTGAATCCACCCAACATTAATATATCCGAGGAATGCATCTTTTAAACATCTCTTTTGGAAGCAATACCTACCCCATCATGAAAGAATCCTCATGTACAAGCTATCCCACATACTCTTGGAGCCCGAGGACTTCGTGGATGCCACAATGTGGACCAACCTTACAGAACGTGCATGCCGTTTGTCCGTGCGTTAACGTAGGGATGTTGTATGTTCTTGGACCTTTAAATTTAATTTAAGGAAACCAATGGATTAGTGCAAGACACAGTTAACAACTGTGACCACCATGTGCTAGAGAGATGATTCTCCTCCTAAGCTTATGGCTGTATATATAGCTTCTCGAATCAACGAGGAACACAAGTGCACGTGCAATCTCCTCTACTCCTTTAACATCTTCCACTAGAGTCTACTAGTGCATGTGCGATCTCCTCTAGAGTCCACAAGTGCATGTGCAATCTCCTCTAGAGTCCACAACTAGAGTCCGTAACTACATGTGCAATCTCCTCTACTCCTTTAACATCTTCCACTAGAGTATACTAGTGCATGTGCGATCTCCTCTAGAGTCCACAAGTGCATGTGCAATCTCCTCTAGAGTCCACAACTAGAGTCCACAAGTGCATGTGCAATCTCCTCTACTCCTTTAACATCTTCCACTAGAGTCTACTAGTGTTTGGAGTGATCTCGACCACTGCTTTCGTACCTTCCACAAGTGTTTAGTGTACTTGTCACTCGAGTTAAGCCTCTCTGGACTCAAGTTTCAAAGAAGAAGCATTAGAATAAGCACTATGATTATGAACATTAGGGAGCGATCAAACACAAGCTCTAGGAGAACAACATGTTGGCATGGAAATACGGAGAGACAGTTGAGGTGAAGAGACACACCGGTGAGTACAGTAGTGGAGAGTGAGTTTAGATACATTAAGCACAATAGGGTTTCAAAGCTGACCCTCGCCACCTTGCAATATCATACAAAAGCAGCTTTAAAGTACCAAAGCACACTCTTGCTCGTGTTCCTTTGAAGCAACGTGAAGACCTCAAGAGAATCGGATTTGTGATTTTCATTTATTGATATTTTATCCAAGGGTTCCGGTACGCATCAACAACAACATGTCTATCAAAAGGACATCAACGACAGTGCTAAGTTTGTGGCATTACATTCTATAGATGTTTTATTAGCACCGCTCTAAGTGTGGAAATATAGATGATAAGGTTATTTGCACTTACTTTGTGTGTGTGTGTGTGTGTGTGTGTCGTTTGTGATGAAGTCCAAGAAACTCGAAAGCATAAGGGCGAGGAAAGAGGGGAAGCATACTTGTTTATACTTGAGCCTAAAGAGATTGATTGTGAGGCTCCTTACAGAGAATGCATGACTAGGAGAATATAAAGAAAAAAGATCAATCAGCGAGTGTATGCAGTCGCTTGCATTCTCCTCATCTATCTCATCTTCATGAGATAGATGAGGAGCTCTAAGGATGGGTGGTGCTAAGTCTTGGGGCGCATGGATGTGGCGGTGGCTTCATCATCATGCAATGCTATAAACTTGGTAGACAGTTTAATGATTGTATATGCATTTGCCCGCTGGGGATATGCTGCAAAGCATGTCAGCATTCCAAGCTCTTGAATCATGTTTAGCCCTATAACATCATAAATGATGCCACCTTGATTTGCCTGCTGATTCATTCATTCATCTGTGATGTGAAGGGCTTTGGATGGAGTCCTTATTGCTGCTATGTTGGGTCGTGGAAACATGTACAAAAATGCGGATGCACAAGTGGATCCTATGGCGATTCTCCTGAGCATACATGTGAGACAAAGGCGAAGGTCGGATTGTTGAGTGCATTGAAGAGGGCAAGCGAGAGAAGTGAAGGATGTTGGATTATAGTGCATAATTAACACCTAGAAGCAATGGCCTTCTGAAGTGGAATCGCTGGTGGGTCTTGCATGACTACTTTTATATACCTACCCACACACTCACCCCTCTTGTGTCATAATGTAAGGATGTTGGATTATAGTGCATTGAGGGACGTGGAATCGATGCAAATATGCACCCACACACTCACGCCTCTTGTGTGTCATAATGGATTATAGTGCATTGAGGGACGTGGAATCGATGCAAGTATGCACCCACACACTCACGCCTCTTGTGTGTCATAATGTCAGTCCTCATTAGGAGAGGGAGTGGGGAGAGATGTTGTGGGCAACAAAGAAGGTGGTTTTGAAGGTGAAATAAGACGTGTATGTATAATACCTACCGTTCGTTGCTCATGTAATAATGAAGACGTGTGTGTATAATAGCGTTGCTTATGTAAATAATGAAGACGTGTATGTATAATAGCGTTGCTTGTGTAAATAATGAAGACGTGTATGTATAATAGCGTTGCTTGTGTGTATGTATAATACCGTTGCCTGTGTCCACGTTCGGAATGATATAAAGAAGAACTCAGTAGGCGTGTCTTTGATTAATTAACATCAATGTTTGCGTTTGGAATGATAAAGAAGAAACGGTAGCAGACACGTCACTGATTGACATCATTTGTGTTTGGAATGATGTTGCGCACGGCGAGCGAGTGTGAACGCGAAAAAGCGTGGTGGTTAGGGGCTGGGGTGTGGAGGAGAGGCGCGGGGAGGGTTGTCGGAGGCCGCCGGAAGGCCTGCGTTGTCCCTCCACTGCCGAGAGACGTGGAATCGATGCAAGTATGCACCCACACACTCACGCCTCTTGTGTGTCATAATGTCAGTCCTCATTAGGAGAGGGAGTGGGGAGAGATGTTGTGGGCAACAAAGAAGGTGGTTTGGAAGGTGAAATAAGACGTGTATGTATAATACCTACCGTTCGTTGCTCATGTAATAATGAAGACGTGTGTGTATAATAGCGTTGCTTATGTAAATAATGAAGACGTGTATGTATAATAGCGTTGCTTGTGTAAATAATGAAGACGTGTATGTATAATAGCGTTGCTTGTGTGTATGTATAATACCGTTGCCTGTGTCCACGTTCGGAATGATATAAAGAAGAACTCAGTAGGCGTGTCTTTGATTAATTAACATCAATGTTTGCGTTTGGAATGATAAAGAAGAAACGGTAGCAGACACGTCACTGATTGACATCATTTGTGTTTGGAATGATGTTGCGCACGGCGAGCGAGTGTGAACGCGAAAAAGCGTGGTGGTTAGGGGCTGGGGTGTGGAGGAGAGGCGCGGGGAGGGTTGTCGGAGGCCGCCGGAAGGCCTGCGTTGTCCCTCCACTGCCGAGAGCGGGAGGTGTTCGTCGCTCCGTCGCCGGCCTCCACGCGTTCCCCCCCTCATCAACGAGGCAGACGCCAAACTCCCCTCCGAGAGGGCGCCTACCTCCACTCTTGGCTTGGAGACGGGCGCGCCGTTCAATGGTGGCGGTGATCTCCGGCCCTGCCGCCGCTCACAGAACCTCTCCCCATCCATAATGCCCAACCCATATCCCTCCGATTTCTCGGATTACAGGCCAATTACCCGGGATGCCATACGCCTCGCTCGCTCTCCTCCCTTATCCACATCTTCAATTCTGCTTGCCCTCGTATATGGGTTGGGACACGCATCCCACAGACGCTCCACTTAATTTATTTCCATCCTACAGATTCCCATCTCCTCATCCATCATTCTGCAATTTCTCTACCCTTCACGTCCTCATTTCCGACACACACACACACACCCCCACATCTCTGCCTACCTCCAATCTCCCATCCCACAACACCATGCTCTCCACTCACAATATCTGCGGAATCAATCAAACGCAGCATGATTTGAAGATTTGTTTCCCATTCATTACTCCGATATGCACTTACTCCACTCCCTCATACATCCAACCTCATCTATGCGCACGGTTCTTCCAACATGGCTTTCTCAAGCTTCTTCTTCTTTCCTTACCAATCAATCACATCCAACCGCTGCATGCGTGAGTGAGTCTCCCTAAGCCATCTTGGAAGCCCAACGATACTTCAATCCAAAGCACGTCCTACTTCAAAACACAAAAAAACATTACCACCAACCCAAACAAGTTCACTTTCAAATTCTATCCTCCTCTCCAAGGCATTTCCACCATGGATCTAACCTTCTTCCTTCACCTTCTCTTACCACTCCATAGACATCCTTTCATCCAAAGTCACAAACGAAAACATCTACTCTTAAGCGCTGGGGGTGGGGGGGGGCATCTTACCTCGTGGCCGTAAAAAGTGGCTACTCCCAATCCGCATTTTCCCCAAGCCATTTAGGGTTCACGATGCAATCAAGAAGCACTAGTTTCTTCGCGCCACGTTCCTTCATCATGCAAAGCACCCATTACATGCACAGACATGACATGAGAGAAAGCACTTTCTAAAGAGAAATCCCCTCACTTGGGAATCTCTAGGTCTCGACAATCAAAAACCCGTCGAATTCCTATTCTGCTTCCGGTTTGGGTGGGTCTTAAGGACCAAAACTTGGCTTTCCTACTCTGACCCCCCCCCCCTCCCCACAGAGGGGCAACAATCCAATCCAATCCAAAGATGCATTCTAGCCTAGGTGCAAAACAATGGCCACATGCAAAACATTCATGGAATCTCATATTATGCACACCCGCCTAGCCACAGGGTGCAATGCTCGAACTTTAGGTCGAGATCACGAGGTGGTGCCGTACATCTTCGTACTATGGTCGCCATGCCCGAAATCCAAAATGCTCGACATGTTCAAAGCATGAAACAAGCTTTTGAATGATGCCCAAAACTCCCAAAGCCACAAAGTTTCTCGAGAGTCGTAAGACAATTACGATTCTTGGAACATGGAAGATCTTGAAATGTGTAGAAAAAGAAGAGGCCCCGTATGCGTTTTCCAAGATGAGTGGAACAAATGCGGATTGTGCTAGGGCCCCAAAAATAGAGCTTGAATTTCTCTTAACATGATTGGAGAGCTCCGCAAGCCTAAGAGCTTTCGAAGTGAAAATCACCTTAAACTTGGAAAATGGGAACGCTTCCTAAACCGACGCACATACTGGAAACGTCTTCCCATATCCATCACCACTCCTCATAGTTGCCTCCTCACAATACTTGAAGGAGGTATGCAATACCCACTTTCCTTACCGTTTCATCCATCCGAATTCAGGACTATGCTCTTCTCTCCCTTTCCATCTCAAAATGCCGTACATGTGCCACACTCCCTCACATTTCCATGTGTCGCCTCCATGTCCCCGTTCACTGAGAGTCATGATCATGCTCTTCTCTGATCCCTCATCAAGATGAATGATATTGCTTACTTCGCAACCCGGATGAATCACATAGCTATGCCACACTCTCTTATTTGTGTGCCTATACTCCACTTCTATGTTCTATGACAGACATTTCCACTCTGCCTCTCTCATAAACCTTTCTTGTCTAGAATGGTATGGCTACCCTCCATCCATGTTGAAGTGAAGCAATGAAAGCTATGCGCGTCTTCAATAGGCACGAGCAACCATGGAACCCAAAGAAAGGGCTTCCCTCACACAAGGGCTATGAACAACCATGAAAGTCAAATGAGAGCTCCCAAGCTTGAGATACACCAAGAAGCTCATCAGCGACAAGGACAAAGTGGGAGCTCAAAGAAGAGCTACGGAACTATAGTCGGATGATACCCGGAAGAGCTAGAGAGATCTAGAACTCTTCCCTTATGCTTTACGCCAACCAAGAGAATAAGGAAACCAATTGTATGACGTATAGAAGATATCGGATCAGATGTTGATCTAGCCTTTAGCGGGTCAATGTAATTTTCTCTGAATTGCACAAATCCCACTCTCTTTTCTTCTGTTTTGTAGCACATCAATCTCGTTCTGTTCTAAACATAAAAGGCATGCAAGATAGAAGTGCGCCCCATTCATCTGATATGTAGCAACCCTATCAAATCGATCCTGAGTGCAAGCTATCATTGTTTCTTGTTGGGTTAGTATTTCAAGCATTTGAGGGCATATTGATGAAGAAGAAGGCAACACCTTACAAACGCTATCTCCTTTGTCTAGAGCTAAGGGAAAGCTCAACTTTGCTCTCTTGGGGACTCACAAGAGACGGCTCAATTTATTTTTGAAATTAAAAAATCAAGTGTGGTTGGAAGATGTTGGAAAACTTGACGTTGTGAGCTCAAGCAATGCATCCCCTAACTCAAATATTCCCAAAAGGCTAGTCCTTATAGAAATATGAGAATTCATCCACAAGTTCGATGTTGTTGGTGCTTCTCGAATCCAATTCAAAGTGGAGATGTCTCGATCGACTGAACTTTCCAGACCTCATATACAATGAGGAATGCTTGTGACTACTACAACACTTCACAGGAAGATCGTATGTGCAAGAAAATGCTCTCAAGGCGCTCTAATAGCACTTGACTAATTGTATGATGCCAATCAACAAACACTACCCTAGCCTCAGAAGTGAAGCAAGAGCAAGGGCTTCCCTCGCACAAGGGCTATCAACAACCATGGAAGCCAAATGAGAGATCCCAAGATTGAGAGATACACCAAGAAGCTCATCAGCAAAAAGGACAAAGTGGGAGCTCAAAGAAGAGCCACGAAACTAGTGACAGAAGAGCTAGAGAGATCCGGAACTCTTCCCTTCTGCTTTATGTCAACCAAGAGAAGGATAAGTACGGAAACCTGTTGTATGAGGTATACAAGATATGGGATGAGATGTTGACCTCGCCTTTGGCGGATCAATGTAATTTGCTCTGAATTGCACAAATCCCACTCTCTTTTCTTCTGTTTTGTAGCACGTCAATCTCCTTTTGTTCTAAACACAAAAGGCAGACAAGATAGATTGTGCCCCATTGATCTAATTTGTAGCAAGCCAATCAACTGAGTGCGACGAAAGTACAAGCTATCATTTTTTTTCGTTAGGTTAGTATTTCAAGCATTTGAGGGCTTATTGATGAAGAAGAAGGCAACACCTTCCAAATGCTATCTCCTTTGTCTAGAGGTAAGGGAAAGCTCAAGCATGCTCTCTTAGGCACTCACAAGAGAGGGCTCAAGATATTTTTGGAATTAAAAAGTCAGGTGTGGTTGGAAGATGTTGGAAAACTTGAAGTTGTGAGCTCAATCACCATCTCTGAGGCTATCTGCAATGCATTCCCTGACTCAAATATGCCCAAAGGGCCAATCCTTATAGAAATATGAGAATTCATGCACAAGTTCAATGTTGTTGTTGCTTTTGGTATCCAATTCAAAGTGGAGATGTTTTGACTGAACTTTCCAGACCTCACATACAATCAGCAATGCTTGTGACTATTACAACACTTCACAGGAAGATCATATGTGCAAGAAAATGCTTTGAATTCGCTCTAGTAGCACTTGCACTAATTGAATGAGGCCAATCAACAAACACTACCCTAGCCTCAGAAGTGAGGCAAGAGCAAGGGCTTCCCTCACACAAGAGCTGTGAACAACCATGGAAGTCAAATGAGAGATCCCGAGCTTGAGATACACCAAGGAGCTCATCAGCGACAAGGACAAAGGGGGAGCTCAAAGAAGAGCTACAAAACCATAGTCCGACGATAGTCGGAAGAGCTAGACAGATCCCGAACTCTTCCCTTCTGCTTTATGTCAACCAAGAGAAGGATGTATAAGGAAACCAATTGTATGAGGTATACAAGATATCGGATGAGATGTTGAACTAGCCTTTAGCGGATCAATGTAATTTGTTCTAAATTGCACAAATCCCACTCTCTTTTCTTCTGTTTTGTAGCACGTCAATATCGTTCTGTTCTAAACACAAAAGGCATACAAGATAGATTGTGCCCCATTGATGTAATTTGTAGCAAGCCAATTAAGTCAATCGTGAGTGCTACCAAAGTGCAAGCTATCTTTTTTTTTTTTTGGTTAGGTTAGTATTTCAAGCATTTGAAGGCGTATTGATGAAGAAGAAGGCAACACCTTCCAAATGCTATAGCACTTGGACTAATTGTATGAGGCCAATCAAACAAAACTACCCTAGCCTCATAAGTGAAGCAAGAGCTATTGTTACTCAAGAAACACTCCCCAAAAAATAAGGGAGGGGATGTGGATAGCTACCCCGGGGGAAGGAATTTTAATGATAAATGTAAGGAAAGTGGTGTGGTTACTCTAGTGGGAGATGAATGTATTTCAAATGTTGGTAAACTCGCCGAGTCGGAGAAGAGCTTTCGTGCTCGCATATGCATAGTTGGAAGTCATTGCACATGAGATTTTGGTTGGTACTCTCCCTCATCCATCAAATTTTAAAATATGGCTCTAGAGGCCTCTCAATTGGGACATGAAAGTATCTCATATAGTGCAAAGAGGAGGTGTATCATCACGTCAAAGATTCCACATTGGCACGCAAGACCTTGATGGCATGAGTTAAGTCTCTCGTGAGAGCTAGATGAAATGTGCCATCACTTGAGAAGAAAACGGAAGCCCAAAAATGGTCCTAAGAGGAAATGTGCCATCACTTGAGAAGAAAATGGAAGCCCAAAAATGGTCCTAAGAGAGAGCCAAAACACTCCAAGATTGCTCCAGATCTTTCTAACATGGTTATCGACCAAGTAAGAAGCATTCTCCCCGTATCCGCTTCATCAACTTCGTCATCACTTAGAGGTTTCACTCGTAGTGTGAAACATCCATACATCAAAAGTTTTGAGATGTATGTGTTACACCCACTCTTTTGCCTTTCTCGCACCCATTGCCTTGCTTGCTCCCAATATTCTATTCTAGATGCATGGAGCTTTGTACGACTCCCTATGAGGGGCGCATCTCTTCATTGGTGATAACCTCAACAAATTTCTTCATGACCAAAGAAACACAGATGTTCAATCTTTTTCCGAGATAGAGTCCAAACAAACAAAGTTTGACATGACAATAGTCTCCGCTTGTCATTAAAAAAGAAAAAAGAAAATCAATAATCTTGAAGAGAATCTCCATAATAATCCAAACATTAAGCACACGATACTGAAGGTAACAACATTGAGGAATCCATTGAATCCACCCAACATTAATATATCCGAGGAATGCATCTTTTAAACATCTCTTTTGGAAGCAATACCTACCCCATCATGAAAGAATCCTCATGTACAAGCTATCCCACATACTCTTGGAGCCCGAGGACTTCGTGGATGCCACAATGTGGACCAACCTTACAGAACGTGCATGCCGTTTGTCCGTGCGTTAACGTAGGGATGTTGTATGTTCTTGGACCTTTAAATTTAATTTAAGGAAACCAATGGATTAGTGCAAGACACAGTTAACAACTGTGACCACCATGTGCTAGAGAGATGATTCTCCTCCTAAGCTTATGGCTGTATATATAGCTTCTCGAATCAACGAGGAACACAAGTGCACGTGCAATCTCCTCTACTCCTTTAACATCTTCCACTAGAGTCTACTAGTGCATGTGCGATCTCCTCTAGAGTCCACAAGTGCATGTGCAATCTCCTCTAGAGTCCACAACTAGAGTCCGTAACTACATGTGCAATCTCCTCTACTCCTTTAACATCTTCCACTAGAGTATACTAGTGCATGTGCGATCTCCTCTAGAGTCCACAAGTGCATGTGCAATCTCCTCTAGAGTCCACAACTAGAGTCCACAAGTGCATGTGCAATCTCCTCTACTCCTTTAACATCTTCCACTAGAGTCTACTAGTGTTTGGAGTGATCTCGACCACTGCTTTCGTACCTTCCACAAGTGTTTAGTGTACTTGTCACTCGAGTTAAGCCTCTCTGGACTCAAGTTTCAAAGAAGAAGCATTAGAATAAGCACTATGATTATGAACATTAGGGAGCGATCAAACACAAGCTCTAGGAGAACAACATGTTGGCATGGAAATACGGAGAGACAGTTGAGGTGAAGAGACACACCGGTGAGTACAGTAGTGGAGAGTGAGTTTAGATACATTAAGCACAATAGGGTTTCAAAGCTGACCCTCGCCACCTTGCAATATCATACAAAAGCAGCTTTAAAGTACCAAAGCACACTCTTGCTCGTGTTCCTTTGAAGCAACGTGAAGACCTCAAGAGAATCGGATTTGTGATTTTCATTTATTGATATTTTATCCAAGGGTTCCGGTACGCATCAACAACAACATGTCTATCAAAAGGACATCAACGACAGTGCTAAGTTTGTGGCATTACATTCTATAGATGTTTTATTAGCACCGCTCTAAGTGTGGAAATATAGATGATAAGGTTATTTGCACTTACTTTGTGTGTGTGTGTGTGTGTGTGTGTCGTTTGTGATGAAGTCCAAGAAACTCGAAAGCATAAGGGCGAGGAAAGAGGGGAAGCATACTTGTTTATACTTGAGCCTAAAGAGATTGATTGTGAGGCTCCTTACAGAGAATGCATGACTAGGAGAATATAAAGAAAAAAGATCAATCAGCGAGTGTATGCAGTCGCTTGCATTCTCCTCATCTATCTCATCTTCATGAGATAGATGAGGAGCTCTAAGGATGGGTGGTGCTAAGTCTTGGGGCGCATGGATGTGGCGGTGGCTTCATCATCATGCAATGCTATAAACTTGGTAGACAGTTTAATGATTGTATATGCATTTGCCCGCTGGGGATATGCTGCAAAGCATGTCAGCATTCCAAGCTCTTGAATCATGTTTAGCCCTATAACATCATAAATGATGCCACCTTGATTTGCCTGCTGATTCATTCATTCATCTGTGATGTGAAGGGCTTTGGATGGGAGTCCTTATTGCTGCTATGTTGGGTCGTGGAAACATGTACAAAAATGCGGATGCACAAGTGGATCCTATGGCGATTCTCCTGAGCATACATGTGAGACAAAGGCGAAGGTCGGATTGTTGAGTGCATTGAAGAGGGCAAGCGAGAGAAGTGAAGGATGTTGGATTATAGTGCATAATTAACACCTAGAAGCAATGGCCTTCTGAAGTGGAATCGCTGGTGGGTCTTGCATGACTACTTTTATATACCTACCCACACACTCACCCCTCTTGTGTCATAATGTAAGGATGTTGGATTATAGTGCATTGAGGGACGTGGAATCGATGCAAATATGCACCCACACACTCACGCCTCTTGTGTGTCATAATGGATTATAGTGCATTGAGGGACGTGGAATCGATGCAAGTATGCACCCACACACTCACGCCTCTTGTGTGTCATAATGTCAGTCCTCATTAGGAGAGGGAGTGGGGAGAGATGTTGTGGGCAACAAAGAAGGTGGTTTGGAAGGTGAAATAAGACGTGTATGTATAATACCTACCGTTCGTTGCTCATGTAATAATGAAGACGTGTGTGTATAATAGCGTTGCTTATGTAAATAATGAAGACGTGTATGTATAATAGCGTTGCTTGTGTAAATAATGAAGACGTGTATGTATAATAGCGTTGCTTGTGTGTATGTATAATACCGTTGCCTGTGTCCACGTTCGGAATGATATAAAGAAGAACTCAGTAGGCGTGTCTTTGATTAATTAACATCAATGTTTGCGTTTGGAATGATAAAGAAGAAACGGTAGCAGACACGTCACTGATTGACATCATTTGTGTTTGGAATGATGTTGCGCACGGCGAGCGAGTGTGAACGCGAAAAAGCGTGGTGGTTAGGGGCTGGGGTGTGGAGGAGAGGCGCGGGGAGGGTTGTCGGAGGCCGCCGGAAGGCCTGCGTTGTCCCTCCACTGCCGAGAGACGTGGAATCGATGCAAGTATGCACCCACACACTCACGCCTCTTGTGTGTCATAATGTCAGTCCTCATTAGGAGAGGGAGTGGGGAGAGATGTTGTGGGCAACAAAGAAGGTGGTTTGGAAGGTGAAATAAGACGTGTATGTATAATACCTACCGTTCGTTGCTCATGTAATAATGAAGACGTGTGTGTATAATAGCGTTGCTTATGTAAATAATGAAGACGTGTATGTATAATAGCGTTGCTTGTGTAAATAATGAAGACGTGTATGTATAATAGCGTTGCTTGTGTGTATGTATAATACCGTTGCCTGTGTCCACGTTCGGAATGATATAAAGAAGAACTCAGTAGGCGTGTCTTTGATTAATTAACATCAATGTTTGCGTTTGGAATGATAAAGAAGAAACGGTAGCAGACACGTCACTGATTGACATCATTTGTGTTTGGAATGATGTTGCGCACGGCGAGCGAGTGTGAACGCGAAAAAGCGTGGTGGTTAGGGGCTGGGGTGTGGAGGAGAGGCGCGGGGAGGGTTGTCGGAGGCCGCCGGAAGGCCTGCGTTGTCCCTCCACTGCCGAGAGCGGGAGGTGTTCGTCGCTCCGTCGCCGGCCTCCACGCGTTCCCCCCCTCATCAACGAGGCAGACGCCAAACTCCCCTCCGAGAGGGCGCCTACCTCCACTCTTGGCTTGGAGACGGGCGCGCCGTTCAATGGTGGCGGTGATCTCCGGCCCTGCCGCCGCTCACAGAACCTCTCCCCATCCATAATGCCCAACCCATATCCCTCCGATTTCTCGGATTACAGGCCAATTACCCGGGATGCCATACGCCTCGCTCGCTCTCCTCCCTTATCCACATCTTCAATTCTGCTTGCCCTCGTATATGGGTTGGGACACGCATCCCACAGACGCTCCACTTAATTTATTTCCATCCTACAGATTCCCATCTCCTCATCCATCATTCTGCAATTTCTCTACCCTTCACGTCCTCATTTCCGACACACACACACACACCCCCACATCTCTGCCTACCTCCAATCTCCCATCCCACAACACCATGCTCTCCACTCACAATATCTGCGGAATCAATCAAACGCAGCATGATTTGAAGATTTGTTTCCCATTCATTACTCCGATATGCACTTACTCCACTCCCTCATACATCCAACCTCATCTATGCGCACGGTTCTTCCAACATGGCTTTCTCAAGCTTCTTCTTCTTTCCTTACCAATCAATCACATCCAACCGCTGCATGCGTGAGTGAGTCTCCCTAAGCCATCTTGGAAGCCCAACGATACTTCAATCCAAAGCACGTCCTACTTCAAAACACAAAAAAACATTACCACCAACCCAAACAAGTTCACTTTCAAATTCTATCCTCCTCTCCAAGGCATTTCCACCATGGATCTAACCTTCTTCCTTCACCTTCTCTTACCACTCCATAGACATCCTTTCATCCAAAGTCACAAACGAAAACATCTACTCTTAAGCGCTGGGGGTGGGGGGGGGCATCTTACCTCGTGGCCGTAAAAAGTGGCTACTCCCAATCCGCATTTTCCCCAAGCCATTTAGGGTTCACGATGCAATCAAGAAGCACTAGTTTCTTCGCGCCACGTTCCTTCATCATGCAAAGCACCCATTACATGCACAGACATGACATGAGAGAAAGCACTTTCTAAAGAGAAATCCCCTCACTTGGGAATCTCTAGGTCTCGACAATCAAAAACCCGTCGAATTCCTATTCTGCTTCCGGTTTGGGTGGGTCTTAAGGACCAAAACTTGGCTTTCCTACTCTGACCCCCCCCCCCTCCCCACAGAGGGGCAACAATCCAATCCAATCCAAAGATGCATTCTAGCCTAGGTGCAAAACAATGGCCACATGCAAAACATTCATGGAATCTCATATTATGCACACCCGCCTAGCCACAGGGTGCAATGCTCGAACTTTAGGTCGAGATCACGAGGTGGTGCCGTACATCTTCGTACTATGGTCGCCATGCCCGAAATCCAAAATGCTCGACATGTTCAAAGCATGAAACAAGCTTTTGAATGATGCCCAAAACTCCCAAAGCCACAAAGTTTCTCGAGAGTCGTAAGACAATTACGATTCTTGGAACATGGAAGATCTTGAAATGTGTAGAAAAAGAAGAGGCCCCGTATGCGTTTTCCAAGATGAGTGGAACAAATGCGGATTGTGCTAGGGCCCCAAAAATAGAGCTTGAATTTCTCTTAACATGATTGGAGAGCTCCGCAAGCCTAAGAGCTTTCGAAGTGAAAATCACCTTAAACTTGGAAAATGGGAACGCTTCCTAAACCGACGCACATACTGGAAACGTCTTCCCATATCCATCACCACTCCTCATAGTTGCCTCCTCACAATACTTGAAGGAGGTATGCAATACCCACTTTCCTTACCGTTTCATCCATCCGAATTCAGGACTATGCTCTTCTCTCCCTTTCCATCTCAAAATGCCGTACATGTGCCACACTCCCTCACATTTCCATGTGTCGCCTCCATGTCCCCGTTCACTGAGAGTCATGATCATGCTCTTCTCTGATCCCTCATCAAGATGAATGATATTGCTTACTTCGCAACCCGGATGAATCACATAGCTATGCCACACTCTCTTATTTGTGTGCCTATACTCCACTTCTATGTTCTATGACAGACATTTCCACTCTGCCTCTCTCATAAACCTTTCTTGTCTAGAATGGTATGGCTACCCTCCATCCATGTTGAAGTGAAGCAATGAAAGCTATGCGCGTCTTCAATAGGCACGAGCAACCATGGAACCCAAAGAAAGGGCTTCCCTCACACAAGGGCTATGAACAACCATGAAAGTCAAATGAGAGCTCCCAAGCTTGAGATACACCAAGAAGCTCATCAGCGACAAGGACAAAGTGGGAGCTCAAAGAAGAGCTACGGAACTATAGTCGGATGATACCCGGAAGAGCTAGAGAGATCTAGAACTCTTCCCTTATGCTTTACGCCAACCAAGAGAATAAGGAAACCAATTGTATGACGTATAGAAGATATCGGATCAGATGTTGATCTAGCCTTTAGCGGGTCAATGTAATTTTCTCTGAATTGCACAAATCCCACTCTCTTTTCTTCTGTTTTGTAGCACATCAATCTCGTTCTGTTCTAAACATAAAAGGCATGCAAGATAGAAGTGCGCCCCATTCATCTGATATGTAGCAACCCTATCAAATCGATCCTGAGTGCAAGCTATCATTGTTTCTTGTTGGGTTAGTATTTCAAGCATTTGAGGGCATATTGATGAAGAAGAAGGCAACACCTTACAAACGCTATCTCCTTTGTCTAGAGCTAAGGGAAAGCTCAACTTTGCTCTCTTGGGGACTCACAAGAGACGGCTCAATTTATTTTTGAAATTAAAAAATCAAGTGTGGTTGGAAGATGTTGGAAAACTTGACGTTGTGAGCTCAAGCAATGCATCCCCTAACTCAAATATTCCCAAAAGGCTAGTCCTTATAGAAATATGAGAATTCATCCACAAGTTCGATGTTGTTGGTGCTTCTCGAATCCAATTCAAAGTGGAGATGTCTCGATCGACTGAACTTTCCAGACCTCATATACAATGAGGAATGCTTGTGACTACTACAACACTTCACAGGAAGATCGTATGTGCAAGAAAATGCTCTCAAGGCGCTCTAATAGCACTTGACTAATTGTATGATGCCAATCAACAAACACTACCCTAGCCTCAGAAGTGAAGCAAGAGCAAGGGCTTCCCTCGCACAAGGGCTATCAACAACCATGGAAGCCAAATGAGAGATCCCAAGATTGAGAGATACACCAAGAAGCTCATCAGCAAAAAGGACAAAGTGGGAGCTCAAAGAAGAGCCACGAAACTAGTGACAGAAGAGCTAGAGAGATCCGGAACTCTTCCCTTCTGCTTTATGTCAACCAAGAGAAGGATAAGTACGGAAACCTGTTGTATGAGGTATACAAGATATGGGATGAGATGTTGACCTCGCCTTTGGCGGATCAATGTAATTTGCTCTGAATTGCACAAATCCCACTCTCTTTTCTTCTGTTTTGTAGCACGTCAATCTCCTTTTGTTCTAAACACAAAAGGCAGACAAGATAGATTGTGCCCCATTGATCTAATTTGTAGCAAGCCAATCAACTGAGTGCGACGAAAGTACAAGCTATCATTTTTTTTCGTTAGGTTAGTATTTCAAGCATTTGAGGGCTTATTGATGAAGAAGAAGGCAACACCTTCCAAATGCTATCTCCTTTGTCTAGAGGTAAGGGAAAGCTCAAGCATGCTCTCTTAGGCACTCACAAGAGAGGGCTCAAGATATTTTTGGAATTAAAAAGTCAGGTGTGGTTGGAAGATGTTGGAAAACTTGAAGTTGTGAGCTCAATCACCATCTCTGAGGCTATCTGCAATGCATTCCCTGACTCAAATATGCCCAAAGGGCCAATCCTTATAGAAATATGAGAATTCATGCACAAGTTCAATGTTGTTGTTGCTTTTGGTATCCAATTCAAAGTGGAGATGTTTTGACTGAACTTTCCAGACCTCACATACAATCAGCAATGCTTGTGACTATTACAACACTTCACAGGAAGATCATATGTGCAAGAAAATGCTTTGAATTCGCTCTAGTAGCACTTGCACTAATTGAATGAGGCCAATCAACAAACACTACCCTAGCCTCAGAAGTGAGGCAAGAGCAAGGGCTTCCCTCACACAAGAGCTGTGAACAACCATGGAAGTCAAATGAGAGATCCCGAGCTTGAGATACACCAAGGAGCTCATCAGCGACAAGGACAAAGGGGGAGCTCAAAGAAGAGCTACAAAACCATAGTCCGACGATAGTCGGAAGAGCTAGACAGATCCCGAACTCTTCCCTTCTGCTTTATGTCAACCAAGAGAAGGATGTATAAGGAAACCAATTGTATGAGGTATACAAGATATCGGATGAGATGTTGAACTAGCCTTTAGCGGATCAATGTAATTTGTTCTAAATTGCACAAATCCCACTCTCTTTTCTTCTGTTTTGTAGCACGTCAATATCGTTCTGTTCTAAACACAAAAGGCATACAAGATAGATTGTGCCCCATTGATGTAATTTGTAGCAAGCCAATTAAGTCAATCGTGAGTGCTACCAAAGTGCAAGCTATCTTTTTTTTTTTTTTGGTTAGGTTAGTATTTCAAGCATTTGAAGGCGTATTGATGAAGAAGAAGGCAACACCTTCCAAATGCTATAGCACTTGGACTAATTGTATGAGGCCAATCAAACAAAACTACCCTAGCCTCATAAGTGAAGCAAGAGCTATTGTTACTCAAGAAACACTCCCCAAAAAATAAGGGAGGGGATGTGGATAGCTACCCCGGGGGAAGGAATTTTAATGATAAATGTAAGGAAAGTGGTGTGGTTACTCTAGTGGGAGATGAATGTATTTCAAATGTTGGTAAACTCGCCGAGTCGGAGAAGAGCTTTCGTGCTCGCATATGCATAGTTGGAAGTCATTGCACATGAGATTTTGGTTGGTACTCTCCCTCATCCATCAAATTTTAAAATATGGCTCTAGAGGCCTCTCAATTGGGACATGAAAGTATCTCATATAGTGCAAAGAGGAGGTGTATCATCACGTCAAAGATTCCACATTGGCACGCAAGACCTTGATGGCATGAGTTAAGTCTCTCGTGAGAGCTAGATGAAATGTGCCATCACTTGAGAAGAAAACGGAAGCCCAAAAATGGTCCTAAGAGGAAATGTGCCATCACTTGAGAAGAAAATGGAAGCCCAAAAATGGTCCTAAGAGAGAGCCAAAACACTCCAAGATTGCTCCAGATCTTTCTAACATGGTTATCGACCAAGTAAGAAGCATTCTCCCCGTATCCGCTTCATCAACTTCGTCATCACTTAGAGGTTTCACTCGTAGTGTGAAACATCCATACATCAAAAGTTTTGAGATGTATGTGTTACACCCACTCTTTTGCCTTTCTCGCACCCATTGCCTTGCTTGCTCCCAATATTCTATTCTAGATGCATGGAGCTTTGTACGACTCCCTATGAGGGGCGCATCTCTTCATTGGTGATAACCTCAACAAATTTCTTCATGACCAAAGAAACACAGATGTTCAATCTTTTTCCGAGATAGAGTCCAAACAAACAAAGTTTGACATGACAATAGTCTCCGCTTGTCATTAAAAAAGAAAAAAGAAAATCAATAATCTTGAAGAGAATCTCCATAATAATCCAAACATTAAGCACACGATACTGAAGGTAACAACATTGAGGAATCCATTGAATCCACCCAACATTAATATATCCGAGGAATGCATCTTTTAAACATCTCTTTTGGAAGCAATACCTACCCCATCATGAAAGAATCCTCATGTACAAGCTATCCCACATACTCTTGGAGCCCGAGGACTTCGTGGATGCCACAATGTGGACCAACCTTACAGAACGTGCATGCCGTTTGTCCGTGCGTTAACGTAGGGATGTTGTATGTTCTTGGACCTTTAAATTTAATTTAAGGAAACCAATGGATTAGTGCAAGACACAGTTAACAACTGTGACCACCATGTGCTAGAGAGATGATTCTCCTCCTAAGCTTATGGCTGTATATATAGCTTCTCGAATCAACGAGGAACACAAGTGCACGTGCAATCTCCTCTACTCCTTTAACATCTTCCACTAGAGTCTACTAGTGCATGTGCGATCTCCTCTAGAGTCCACAAGTGCATGTGCAATCTCCTCTAGAGTCCACAACTAGAGTCCGTAACTACATGTGCAATCTCCTCTACTCCTTTAACATCTTCCACTAGAGTATACTAGTGCATGTGCGATCTCCTCTAGAGTCCACAAGTGCATGTGCAATCTCCTCTAGAGTCCACAACTAGAGTCCACAAGTGCATGTGCAATCTCCTCTACTCCTTTAACATCTTCCACTAGAGTCTACTAGTGTTTGGAGTGATCTCGACCACTGCTTTCGTACCTTCCACAAGTGTTTAGTGTACTTGTCACTCGAGTTAAGCCTCTCTGGACTCAAGTTTCAAAGAAGAAGCATTAGAATAAGCACTATGATTATGAACATTAGGGAGCGATCAAACACAAGCTCTAGGAGAACAACATGTTGGCATGGAAATACGGAGAGACAGTTGAGGTGAAGAGACACACCGGTGAGTACAGTAGTGGAGAGTGAGTTTAGATACATTAAGCACAATAGGGTTTCAAAGCTGACCCTCGCCACCTTGCAATATCATACAAAAGCAGCTTTAAAGTACCAAAGCACACTCTTGCTCGTGTTCCTTTGAAGCAACGTGAAGACCTCAAGAGAATCGGATTTGTGATTTTCATTTATTGATATTTTATCCAAGGGTTCCGGTACGCATCAACAACAACATGTCTATCAAAAGGACATCAACGACAGTGCTAAGTTTGTGGCATTACATTCTATAGATGTTTTATTAGCACCGCTCTAAGTGTGGAAATATAGATGATAAGGTTATTTGCACTTACTTTGTGTGTGTGTGTGTGTGTGTGTCGTTTGTGATGAAGTCCAAGAAACTCGAAAGCATAAGGGCGAGGAAAGAGGGGAAGCATACTTGTTTATACTTGAGCCTAAAGAGATTGATTGTGAGGCTCCTTACAGAGAATGCATGACTAGGAGAATATAAAGAAAAAAGATCAATCAGCGAGTGTATGCAGTCGCTTGCATTCTCCTCATCTATCTCATCTTCATGAGATAGATGAGGAGCTCTAAGGATGGGTGGTGCTAAGTCTTGGGGCGCATGGATGTGGCGGTGGCTTCATCATCATGCAATGCTATAAACTTGGTAGACAGTTTAATGATTGTATATGCATTTGCCCGCTGGGGATATGCTGCAAAGCATGTCAGCATTCCAAGCTCTTGAATCATGTTTAGCCCTATAACATCATAAATGATGCCACCTTGATTTGCCTGCTGATTCATTCATTCATCTGTGATGTGAAGGGCTTTGGATGGGAGTCCTTATTGCTGCTATGTTGGGTCGTGGAAACATGTACAAAAATGCGGATGCACAAGTGGATCCTATGGCGATTCTCCTGAGCATACATGTGAGACAAAGGCGAAGGTCGGATTGTTGAGTGCATTGAAGAGGGCAAGCGAGAGAAGTGAAGGATGTTGGATTATAGTGCATAATTAACACCTAGAAGCAATGGCCTTCTGAAGTGGAATCGCTGGTGGGTCTTGCATGACTACTTTTATATACCTACCCACACACTCACCCCTCTTGTGTCATAATGTAAGGATGTTGGATTATAGTGCATTGAGGGACGTGGAATCGATGCAAATATGCACCCACACACTCACGCCTCTTGTGTGTCATAATGGATTATAGTGCATTGAGGGACGTGGAATCGATGCAAGTATGCACCCACACACTCACGCCTCTTGTGTGTCATAATGTCAGTCCTCATTAGGAGAGGGAGTGGGGAGAGATGTTGTGGGCAACAAAGAAGGTGGTTTGGAAGGTGAAATAAGACGTGTATGTATAATACCTACCGTTCGTTGCTCATGTAATAATGAAGACGTGTGTGTATAATAGCGTTGCTTATGTAAATAATGAAGACGTGTATGTATAATAGCGTTGCTTGTGTAAATAATGAAGACGTGTATGTATAATAGCGTTGCTTGTGTGTATGTATAATACCGTTGCCTGTGTCCACGTTCGGAATGATATAAAGAAGAACTCAGTAGGCGTGTCTTTGATTAATTAACATCAATGTTTGCGTTTGGAATGATAAAGAAGAAACGGTAGCAGACACGTCACTGATTGACATCATTTGTGTTTGGAATGATGTTGCGCACGGCGAGCGAGTGTGAACGCGAAAAAGCGTGGTGGTTAGGGGCTGGGGTGTGGAGGAGAGGCGCGGGGAGGGTTGTCGGAGGCCGCCGGAAGGCCTGCGTTGTCCCTCCACTGCCGAGAGACGTGGAATCGATGCAAGTATGCACCCACACACTCACGCCTCTTGTGTGTCATAATGTCAGTCCTCATTAGGAGAGGGAGTGGGGAGAGATGTTGTGGGCAACAAAGAAGGTGGTTTGGAAGGTGAAATAAGACGTGTATGTATAATACCTACCGTTCGTTGCTCATGTAATAATGAAGACGTGTGTGTATAATAGCGTTGCTTATGTAAATAATGAAGACGTGTATGTATAATAGCGTTGCTTGTGTAAATAATGAAGACGTGTATGTATAATAGCGTTGCTTGTGTGTATGTATAATACCGTTGCCTGTGTCCACGTTCGGAATGATATAAAGAAGAACTCAGTAGGCGTGTCTTTGATTAATTAACATCAATGTTTGCGTTTGGAATGATAAAGAAGAAACGGTAGCAGACACGTCACTGATTGACATCATTTGTGTTTGGAATGATGTTGCGCACGGCGAGCGAGTGTGAACGCGAAAAAGCGTGGTGGTTAGGGGCTGGGGTGTGGAGGAGAGGCGCGGGGAGGGTTGTCGGAGGCCGCCGGAAGGCCTGCGTTGTCCCTCCACTGCCGAGAGCGGGAGGTGTTCGTCGCTCCGTCGCCGGCCTCCACGCGTTCCCCCCCTCATCAACGAGGCAGACGCCAAACTCCCCTCCGAGAGGGCGCCTACCTCCACTCTTGGCTTGGAGACGGGCGCGCCGTTCAATGGTGGCGGTGATCTCCGGCCCTGCCGCCGCTCACAGAACCTCTCCCCATCCATAATGCCCAACCCATATCCCTCCGATTTCTCGGATTACAGGCCAATTACCCGGGATGCCATACGCCTCGCTCGCTCTCCTCCCTTATCCACATCTTCAATTCTGCTTGCCCTCGTATATGGGTTGGGACACGCATCCCACAGACGCTCCACTTAATTTATTTCCATCCTACAGATTCCCATCTCCTCATCCATCATTCTGCAATTTCTCTACCCTTCACGTCCTCATTTCCGACACACACACACACACCCCCACATCTCTGCCTACCTCCAATCTCCCATCCCACAACACCATGCTCTCCACTCACAATATCTGCGGAATCAATCAAACGCAGCATGATTTGAAGATTTGTTTCCCATTCATTACTCCGATATGCACTTACTCCACTCCCTCATACATCCAACCTCATCTATGCGCACGGTTCTTCCAACATGGCTTTCTCAAGCTTCTTCTTCTTTCCTTACCAATCAATCACATCCAACCGCTGCATGCGTGAGTGAGTCTCCCTAAGCCATCTTGGAAGCCCAACGATACTTCAATCCAAAGCACGTCCTACTTCAAAACACAAAAAAACATTACCACCAACCCAAACAAGTTCACTTTCAAATTCTATCCTCCTCTCCAAGGCATTTCCACCATGGATCTAACCTTCTTCCTTCACCTTCTCTTACCACTCCATAGACATCCTTTCATCCAAAGTCACAAACGAAAACATCTACTCTTAAGCGCTGGGGGTGGGGGGGGGCATCTTACCTCGTGGCCGTAAAAAGTGGCTACTCCCAATCCGCATTTTCCCCAAGCCATTTAGGGTTCACGATGCAATCAAGAAGCACTAGTTTCTTCGCGCCACGTTCCTTCATCATGCAAAGCACCCATTACATGCACAGACATGACATGAGAGAAAGCACTTTCTAAAGAGAAATCCCCTCACTTGGGAATCTCTAGGTCTCGACAATCAAAAACCCGTCGAATTCCTATTCTGCTTCCGGTTTGGGTGGGTCTTAAGGACCAAAACTTGGCTTTCCTACTCTGACCCCCCCCCCCTCCCCACAGAGGGGCAACAATCCAATCCAATCCAAAGATGCATTCTAGCCTAGGTGCAAAACAATGGCCACATGCAAAACATTCATGGAATCTCATATTATGCACACCCGCCTAGCCACAGGGTGCAATGCTCGAACTTTAGGTCGAGATCACGAGGTGGTGCCGTACATCTTCGTACTATGGTCGCCATGCCCGAAATCCAAAATGCTCGACATGTTCAAAGCATGAAACAAGCTTTTGAATGATGCCCAAAACTCCCAAAGCCACAAAGTTTCTCGAGAGTCGTAAGACAATTACGATTCTTGGAACATGGAAGATCTTGAAATGTGTAGAAAAAGAAGAGGCCCCGTATGCGTTTTCCAAGATGAGTGGAACAAATGCGGATTGTGCTAGGGCCCCAAAAATAGAGCTTGAATTTCTCTTAACATGATTGGAGAGCTCCGCAAGCCTAAGAGCTTTCGAAGTGAAAATCACCTTAAACTTGGAAAATGGGAACGCTTCCTAAACCGACGCACATACTGGAAACGTCTTCCCATATCCATCACCACTCCTCATAGTTGCCTCCTCACAATACTTGAAGGAGGTATGCAATACCCACTTTCCTTACCGTTTCATCCATCCGAATTCAGGACTATGCTCTTCTCTCCCTTTCCATCTCAAAATGCCGTACATGTGCCACACTCCCTCACATTTCCATGTGTCGCCTCCATGTCCCCGTTCACTGAGAGTCATGATCATGCTCTTCTCTGATCCCTCATCAAGATGAATGATATTGCTTACTTCGCAACCCGGATGAATCACATAGCTATGCCACACTCTCTTATTTGTGTGCCTATACTCCACTTCTATGTTCTATGACAGACATTTCCACTCTGCCTCTCTCATAAACCTTTCTTGTCTAGAATGGTATGGCTACCCTCCATCCATGTTGAAGTGAAGCAATGAAAGCTATGCGCGTCTTCAATAGGCACGAGCAACCATGGAACCCAAAGAAAGGGCTTCCCTCACACAAGGGCTATGAACAACCATGAAAGTCAAATGAGAGCTCCCAAGCTTGAGATACACCAAGAAGCTCATCAGCGACAAGGACAAAGTGGGAGCTCAAAGAAGAGCTACGGAACTATAGTCGGATGATACCCGGAAGAGCTAGAGAGATCTAGAACTCTTCCCTTATGCTTTACGCCAACCAAGAGAATAAGGAAACCAATTGTATGACGTATAGAAGATATCGGATCAGATGTTGATCTAGCCTTTAGCGGGTCAATGTAATTTTCTCTGAATTGCACAAATCCCACTCTCTTTTCTTCTGTTTTGTAGCACATCAATCTCGTTCTGTTCTAAACATAAAAGGCATGCAAGATAGAAGTGCGCCCCATTCATCTGATATGTAGCAACCCTATCAAATCGATCCTGAGTGCAAGCTATCATTGTTTCTTGTTGGGTTAGTATTTCAAGCATTTGAGGGCATATTGATGAAGAAGAAGGCAACACCTTACAAACGCTATCTCCTTTGTCTAGAGCTAAGGGAAAGCTCAACTTTGCTCTCTTGGGGACTCACAAGAGACGGCTCAATTTATTTTTGAAATTAAAAAATCAAGTGTGGTTGGAAGATGTTGGAAAACTTGACGTTGTGAGCTCAAGCAATGCATCCCCTAACTCAAATATTCCCAAAAGGCTAGTCCTTATAGAAATATGAGAATTCATCCACAAGTTCGATGTTGTTGGTGCTTCTCGAATCCAATTCAAAGTGGAGATGTCTCGATCGACTGAACTTTCCAGACCTCATATACAATGAGGAATGCTTGTGACTACTACAACACTTCACAGGAAGATCGTATGTGCAAGAAAATGCTCTCAAGGCGCTCTAATAGCACTTGACTAATTGTATGATGCCAATCAACAAACACTACCCTAGCCTCAGAAGTGAAGCAAGAGCAAGGGCTTCCCTCGCACAAGGGCTATCAACAACCATGGAAGCCAAATGAGAGATCCCAAGATTGAGAGATACACCAAGAAGCTCATCAGCAAAAAGGACAAAGTGGGAGCTCAAAGAAGAGCCACGAAACTAGTGACAGAAGAGCTAGAGAGATCCGGAACTCTTCCCTTCTGCTTTATGTCAACCAAGAGAAGGATAAGTACGGAAACCTGTTGTATGAGGTATACAAGATATGGGATGAGATGTTGACCTCGCCTTTGGCGGATCAATGTAATTTGCTCTGAATTGCACAAATCCCACTCTCTTTTCTTCTGTTTTGTAGCACGTCAATCTCCTTTTGTTCTAAACACAAAAGGCAGACAAGATAGATTGTGCCCCATTGATCTAATTTGTAGCAAGCCAATCAACTGAGTGCGACGAAAGTACAAGCTATCATTTTTTTTCGTTAGGTTAGTATTTCAAGCATTTGAGGGCTTATTGATGAAGAAGAAGGCAACACCTTCCAAATGCTATCTCCTTTGTCTAGAGGTAAGGGAAAGCTCAAGCATGCTCTCTTAGGCACTCACAAGAGAGGGCTCAAGATATTTTTGGAATTAAAAAGTCAGGTGTGGTTGGAAGATGTTGGAAAACTTGAAGTTGTGAGCTCAATCACCATCTCTGAGGCTATCTGCAATGCATTCCCTGACTCAAATATGCCCAAAGGGCCAATCCTTATAGAAATATGAGAATTCATGCACAAGTTCAATGTTGTTGTTGCTTTTGGTATCCAATTCAAAGTGGAGATGTTTTGACTGAACTTTCCAGACCTCACATACAATCAGCAATGCTTGTGACTATTACAACACTTCACAGGAAGATCATATGTGCAAGAAAATGCTTTGAATTCGCTCTAGTAGCACTTGCACTAATTGAATGAGGCCAATCAACAAACACTACCCTAGCCTCAGAAGTGAGGCAAGAGCAAGGGCTTCCCTCACACAAGAGCTGTGAACAACCATGGAAGTCAAATGAGAGATCCCGAGCTTGAGATACACCAAGGAGCTCATCAGCGACAAGGACAAAGGGGGAGCTCAAAGAAGAGCTACAAAACCATAGTCCGACGATAGTCGGAAGAGCTAGACAGATCCCGAACTCTTCCCTTCTGCTTTATGTCAACCAAGAGAAGGATGTATAAGGAAACCAATTGTATGAGGTATACAAGATATCGGATGAGATGTTGAACTAGCCTTTAGCGGATCAATGTAATTTGTTCTAAATTGCACAAATCCCACTCTCTTTTCTTCTGTTTTGTAGCACGTCAATATCGTTCTGTTCTAAACACAAAAGGCATACAAGATAGATTGTGCCCCATTGATGTAATTTGTAGCAAGCCAATTAAGTCAATCGTGAGTGCTACCAAAGTGCAAGCTATCTTTTTTTTTTTTTTGGTTAGGTTAGTATTTCAAGCATTTGAAGGCGTATTGATGAAGAAGAAGGCAACACCTTCCAAATGCTATAGCACTTGGACTAATTGTATGAGGCCAATCAAACAAAACTACCCTAGCCTCATAAGTGAAGCAAGAGCTATTGTTACTCAAGAAACACTCCCCAAAAAATAAGGGAGGGGATGTGGATAGCTACCCCGGGGGAAGGAATTTTAATGATAAATGTAAGGAAAGTGGTGTGGTTACTCTAGTGGGAGATGAATGTATTTCAAATGTTGGTAAACTCGCCGAGTCGGAGAAGAGCTTTCGTGCTCGCATATGCATAGTTGGAAGTCATTGCACATGAGATTTTGGTTGGTACTCTCCCTCATCCATCAAATTTTAAAATATGGCTCTAGAGGCCTCTCAATTGGGACATGAAAGTATCTCATATAGTGCAAAGAGGAGGTGTATCATCACGTCAAAGATTCCACATTGGCACGCAAGACCTTGATGGCATGAGTTAAGTCTCTCGTGAGAGCTAGATGAAATGTGCCATCACTTGAGAAGAAAACGGAAGCCCAAAAATGGTCCTAAGAGGAAATGTGCCATCACTTGAGAAGAAAATGGAAGCCCAAAAATGGTCCTAAGAGAGAGCCAAAACACTCCAAGATTGCTCCAGATCTTTCTAACATGGTTATCGACCAAGTAAGAAGCATTCTCCCCGTATCCGCTTCATCAACTTCGTCATCACTTAGAGGTTTCACTCGTAGTGTGAAACATCCATACATCAAAAGTTTTGAGATGTATGTGTTACACCCACTCTTTTGCCTTTCTCGCACCCATTGCCTTGCTTGCTCCCAATATTCTATTCTAGATGCATGGAGCTTTGTACGACTCCCTATGAGGGGCGCATCTCTTCATTGGTGATAACCTCAACAAATTTCTTCATGACCAAAGAAACACAGATGTTCAATCTTTTTCCGAGATAGAGTCCAAACAAACAAAGTTTGACATGACAATAGTCTCCGCTTGTCATTAAAAAAGAAAAAAGAAAATCAATAATCTTGAAGAGAATCTCCATAATAATCCAAACATTAAGCACACGATACTGAAGGTAACAACATTGAGGAATCCATTGAATCCACCCAACATTAATATATCCGAGGAATGCATCTTTTAAACATCTCTTTTGGAAGCAATACCTACCCCATCATGAAAGAATCCTCATGTACAAGCTATCCCACATACTCTTGGAGCCCGAGGACTTCGTGGATGCCACAATGTGGACCAACCTTACAGAACGTGCATGCCGTTTGTCCGTGCGTTAACGTAGGGATGTTGTATGTTCTTGGACCTTTAAATTTAATTTAAGGAAACCAATGGATTAGTGCAAGACACAGTTAACAACTGTGACCACCATGTGCTAGAGAGATGATTCTCCTCCTAAGCTTATGGCTGTATATATAGCTTCTCGAATCAACGAGGAACACAAGTGCACGTGCAATCTCCTCTACTCCTTTAACATCTTCCACTAGAGTCTACTAGTGCATGTGCGATCTCCTCTAGAGTCCACAAGTGCATGTGCAATCTCCTCTAGAGTCCACAACTAGAGTCCGTAACTACATGTGCAATCTCCTCTACTCCTTTAACATCTTCCACTAGAGTATACTAGTGCATGTGCGATCTCCTCTAGAGTCCACAAGTGCATGTGCAATCTCCTCTAGAGTCCACAACTAGAGTCCACAAGTGCATGTGCAATCTCCTCTACTCCTTTAACATCTTCCACTAGAGTCTACTAGTGTTTGGAGTGATCTCGACCACTGCTTTCGTACCTTCCACAAGTGTTTAGTGTACTTGTCACTCGAGTTAAGCCTCTCTGGACTCAAGTTTCAAAGAAGAAGCATTAGAATAAGCACTATGATTATGAACATTAGGGAGCGATCAAACACAAGCTCTAGGAGAACAACATGTTGGCATGGAAATACGGAGAGACAGTTGAGGTGAAGAGACACACCGGTGAGTACAGTAGTGGAGAGTGAGTTTAGATACATTAAGCACAATAGGGTTTCAAAGCTGACCCTCGCCACCTTGCAATATCATACAAAAGCAGCTTTAAAGTACCAAAGCACACTCTTGCTCGTGTTCCTTTGAAGCAACGTGAAGACCTCAAGAGAATCGGATTTGTGATTTTCATTTATTGATATTTTATCCAAGGGTTCCGGTACGCATCAACAACAACATGTCTATCAAAAGGACATCAACGACAGTGCTAAGTTTGTGGCATTACATTCTATAGATGTTTTATTAGCACCGCTCTAAGTGTGGAAATATAGATGATAAGGTTATTTGCACTTACTTTGTGTGTGTGTGTGTGTGTGTGTGTCGTTTGTGATGAAGTCCAAGAAACTCGAAAGCATAAGGGCGAGGAAAGAGGGGAAGCATACTTGTTTATACTTGAGCCTAAAGAGATTGATTGTGAGGCTCCTTACAGAGAATGCATGACTAGGAGAATATAAAGAAAAAAGATCAATCAGCGAGTGTATGCAGTCGCTTGCATTCTCCTCATCTATCTCATCTTCATGAGATAGATGAGGAGCTCTAAGGATGGGTGGTGCTAAGTCTTGGGGCGCATGGATGTGGCGGTGGCTTCATCATCATGCAATGCTATAAACTTGGTAGACAGTTTAATGATTGTATATGCATTTGCCCGCTGGGGATATGCTGCAAAGCATGTCAGCATTCCAAGCTCTTGAATCATGTTTAGCCCTATAACATCATAAATGATGCCACCTTGATTTGCCTGCTGATTCATTCATTCATCTGTGATGTGAAGGGCTTTGGATGGGAGTCCTTATTGCTGCTATGTTGGGTCGTGGAAACATGTACAAAAATGCGGATGCACAAGTGGATCCTATGGCGATTCTCCTGAGCATACATGTGAGACAAAGGCGAAGGTCGGATTGTTGAGTGCATTGAAGAGGGCAAGCGAGAGAAGTGAAGGATGTTGGATTATAGTGCATAATTAACACCTAGAAGCAATGGCCTTCTGAAGTGGAATCGCTGGTGGGTCTTGCATGACTACTTTTATATACCTACCCACACACTCACCCCTCTTGTGTCATAATGTAAGGATGTTGGATTATAGTGCATTGAGGGACGTGGAATCGATGCAAATATGCACCCACACACTCACGCCTCTTGTGTGTCATAATGGATTATAGTGCATTGAGGGACGTGGAATCGATGCAAGTATGCACCCACACACTCACGCCTCTTGTGTGTCATAATGTCAGTCCTCATTAGGAGAGGGAGTGGGGAGAGATGTTGTGGGCAACAAAGAAGGTGGTTTGGAAGGTGAAATAAGACGTGTATGTATAATACCTACCGTTCGTTGCTCATGTAATAATGAAGACGTGTGTGTATAATAGCGTTGCTTATGTAAATAATGAAGACGTGTATGTATAATAGCGTTGCTTGTGTAAATAATGAAGACGTGTATGTATAATAGCGTTGCTTGTGTGTATGTATAATACCGTTGCCTGTGTCCACGTTCGGAATGATATAAAGAAGAACTCAGTAGGCGTGTCTTTGATTAATTAACATCAATGTTTGCGTTTGGAATGATAAAGAAGAAACGGTAGCAGACACGTCACTGATTGACATCATTTGTGTTTGGAATGATGTTGCGCACGGCGAGCGAGTGTGAACGCGAAAAAGCGTGGTGGTTAGGGGCTGGGGTGTGGAGGAGAGGCGCGGGGAGGGTTGTCGGAGGCCGCCGGAAGGCCTGCGTTGTCCCTCCACTGCCGAGAGACGTGGAATCGATGCAAGTATGCACCCACACACTCACGCCTCTTGTGTGTCATAATGTCAGTCCTCATTAGGAGAGGGAGTGGGGAGAGATGTTGTGGGCAACAAAGAAGGTGGTTTGGAAGGTGAAATAAGACGTGTATGTATAATACCTACCGTTCGTTGCTCATGTAATAATGAAGACGTGTGTGTATAATAGCGTTGCTTATGTAAATAATGAAGACGTGTATGTATAATAGCGTTGCTTGTGTAAATAATGAAGACGTGTATGTATAATAGCGTTGCTTGTGTGTATGTATAATACCGTTGCCTGTGTCCACGTTCGGAATGATATAAAGAAGAACTCAGTAGGCGTGTCTTTGATTAATTAACATCAATGTTTGCGTTTGGAATGATAAAGAAGAAACGGTAGCAGACACGTCACTGATTGACATCATTTGTGTTTGGAATGATGTTGCGCACGGCGAGCGAGTGTGAACGCGAAAAAGCGTGGTGGTTAGGGGCTGGGGTGTGGAGGAGAGGCGCGGGGAGGGTTGTCGGAGGCCGCCGGAAGGCCTGCGTTGTCCCTCCACTGCCGAGAGCGGGAGGTGTTCGTCGCTCCGTCGCCGGCCTCCACGCGTTCCCCCCCTCATCAACGAGGCAGACGCCAAACTCCCCTCCGAGAGGGCGCCTACCTCCACTCTTGGCTTGGAGACGGGCGCGCCGTTCAATGGTGGCGGTGATCTCCGGCCCTGCCGCCGCTCACAGAACCTCTCCCCATCCATAATGCCCAACCCATATCCCTCCGATTTCTCGGATTACAGGCCAATTACCCGGGATGCCATACGCCTCGCTCGCTCTCCTCCCTTATCCACATCTTCAATTCTGCTTGCCCTCGTATATGGGTTGGGACACGCATCCCACAGACGCTCCACTTAATTTATTTCCATCCTACAGATTCCCATCTCCTCATCCATCATTCTGCAATTTCTCTACCCTTCACGTCCTCATTTCCGACACACACACACACACCCCCACATCTCTGCCTACCTCCAATCTCCCATCCCACAACACCATGCTCTCCACTCACAATATCTGCGGAATCAATCAAACGCAGCATGATTTGAAGATTTGTTTCCCATTCATTACTCCGATATGCACTTACTCCACTCCCTCATACATCCAACCTCATCTATGCGCACGGTTCTTCCAACATGGCTTTCTCAAGCTTCTTCTTCTTTCCTTACCAATCAATCACATCCAACCGCTGCATGCGTGAGTGAGTCTCCCTAAGCCATCTTGGAAGCCCAACGATACTTCAATCCAAAGCACGTCCTACTTCAAAACACAAAAAAACATTACCACCAACCCAAACAAGTTCACTTTCAAATTCTATCCTCCTCTCCAAGGCATTTCCACCATGGATCTAACCTTCTTCCTTCACCTTCTCTTACCACTCCATAGACATCCTTTCATCCAAAGTCACAAACGAAAACATCTACTCTTAAGCGCTGGGGGTGGGGGGGGGCATCTTACCTCGTGGCCGTAAAAAGTGGCTACTCCCAATCCGCATTTTCCCCAAGCCATTTAGGGTTCACGATGCAATCAAGAAGCACTAGTTTCTTCGCGCCACGTTCCTTCATCATGCAAAGCACCCATTACATGCACAGACATGACATGAGAGAAAGCACTTTCTAAAGAGAAATCCCCTCACTTGGGAATCTCTAGGTCTCGACAATCAAAAACCCGTCGAATTCCTATTCTGCTTCCGGTTTGGGTGGGTCTTAAGGACCAAAACTTGGCTTTCCTACTCTGACCCCCCCCCCCTCCCCACAGAGGGGCAACAATCCAATCCAATCCAAAGATGCATTCTAGCCTAGGTGCAAAACAATGGCCACATGCAAAACATTCATGGAATCTCATATTATGCACACCCGCCTAGCCACAGGGTGCAATGCTCGAACTTTAGGTCGAGATCACGAGGTGGTGCCGTACATCTTCGTACTATGGTCGCCATGCCCGAAATCCAAAATGCTCGACATGTTCAAAGCATGAAACAAGCTTTTGAATGATGCCCAAAACTCCCAAAGCCACAAAGTTTCTCGAGAGTCGTAAGACAATTACGATTCTTGGAACATGGAAGATCTTGAAATGTGTAGAAAAAGAAGAGGCCCCGTATGCGTTTTCCAAGATGAGTGGAACAAATGCGGATTGTGCTAGGGCCCCAAAAATAGAGCTTGAATTTCTCTTAACATGATTGGAGAGCTCCGCAAGCCTAAGAGCTTTCGAAGTGAAAATCACCTTAAACTTGGAAAATGGGAACGCTTCCTAAACCGACGCACATACTGGAAACGTCTTCCCATATCCATCACCACTCCTCATAGTTGCCTCCTCACAATACTTGAAGGAGGTATGCAATACCCACTTTCCTTACCGTTTCATCCATCCGAATTCAGGACTATGCTCTTCTCTCCCTTTCCATCTCAAAATGCCGTACATGTGCCACACTCCCTCACATTTCCATGTGTCGCCTCCATGTCCCCGTTCACTGAGAGTCATGATCATGCTCTTCTCTGATCCCTCATCAAGATGAATGATATTGCTTACTTCACAACCCGGATGAATCACATAGCTATGCCACACTCTCTTATTTGTGTGCCTATACTCCACTTCTATGTTCTATGACAGACATTTCCACTCTGCCTCTCTCATAAACCTTTCTTGTCTAGAATGGTATGGCTACCCTCCATCCATGTTGAAGTGAAGCAATGAAAGCTATGCGCGTCTTCAATAGGCACGAGCAACCATGGAACCCAAAGAAAGGGCTTCCCTCACACAAGGGCTATGAACAACCATGAAAGTCAAATGAGAGCTCCCAAGCTTGAGATACACCAAGAAGCTCATCAGCGACAAGGACAAAGTGGGAGCTCAAAGAAGAGCTACGGAACTATAGTCGGATGATACCCGGAAGAGCTAGAGAGATCTAGAACTCTTCCCTTATGCTTTACGCCAACCAAGAGAATAAGGAAACCAATTGTATGACGTATAGAAGATATCGGATCAGATGTTGATCTAGCCTTTAGCGGGTCAATGTAATTTTCTCTGAATTGCACAAATCCCACTCTCTTTTCTTCTGTTTTGTAGCACATCAATCTCGTTCTGTTCTAAACATAAAAGGCATGCAAGATAGAAGTGCGCCCCATTCATCTGATATGTAGCAACCCTATCAAATCGATCCTGAGTGCAAGCTATCATTGTTTCTTGTTGGGTTAGTATTTCAAGCATTTGAGGGCATATTGATGAAGAAGAAGGCAACACCTTACAAACGCTATCTCCTTTGTCTAGAGCTAAGGGAAAGCTCAACTTTGCTCTCTTGGGGACTCACAAGAGACGGCTCAATTTATTTTTGAAATTAAAAAATCAAGTGTGGTTGGAAGATGTTGGAAAACTTGACGTTGTGAGCTCAAGCAATGCATCCCCTAACTCAAATATTCCCAAAAGGCTAGTCCTTATAGAAATATGAGAATTCATCCACAAGTTCGATGTTGTTGGTGCTTCTCGAATCCAATTCAAAGTGGAGATGTCTCGATCGACTGAACTTTCCAGACCTCATATACAATGAGGAATGCTTGTGACTACTACAACACTTCACAGGAAGATCGTATGTGCAAGAAAATGCTCTCAAGGCGCTCTAATAGCACTTGACTAATTGTATGATGCCAATCAACAAACACTACCCTAGCCTCAGAAGTGAAGCAAGAGCAAGGGCTTCCCTCGCACAAGGGCTATCAACAACCATGGAAGCCAAATGAGAGATCCCAAGATTGAGAGATACACCAAGAAGCTCATCAGCAAAAAGGACAAAGTGGGAGCTCAAAGAAGAGCCACGAAACTAGTGACAGAAGAGCTAGAGAGATCCGGAACTCTTCCCTTCTGCTTTATGTCAACCAAGAGAAGGATAAGTACGGAAACCTGTTGTATGAGGTATACAAGATATGGGATGAGATGTTGACCTCGCCTTTGGCGGATCAATGTAATTGCTCTGAATTGCACAAATCCCACTCTCTTTTCTTCTGTTTTGTAGCACGTCAATCTCCTTTTGTTCTAAACACAAAAGGCAGACAAGATAGATTGTGCCCCATTGATCTAATTTGTAGCAAGCCAATCAACTGAGTGCGACGAAAGTACAAGCTATCATTTTTTTTCGTTAGGTTAGTATTTCAAGCATTTGAGGGCTTATTGATGAAGAAGAAGGCAACACCTTCCAAATGCTATCTCCTTTGTCTAGAGGTAAGGGAAAGCTCAAGCATGCTCTCTTAGGCACTCACAAGAGAGGGCTCAAGATATTTTTGGAATTAAAAAGTCAGGTGTGGTTGGAAGATGTTGGAAAACTTGAAGTTGTGAGCTCAATCACCATCTCTGAGGCTATCTGCAATGCATTCCCTGACTCAAATATGCCCAAAGGGCCAATCCTTATAGAAATATGAGAATTCATGCACAAGTTCAATGTTGTTGTTGCTTTTGGTATCCAATTCAAAGTGGAGATGTTTTGACTGAACTTTCCAGACCTCACATACAATCAGCAATGCTTGTGACTATTACAACACTTCACAGGAAGATCATATGTGCAAGAAAATGCTTTGAATTCGCTCTAGTAGCACTTGCACTAATTGAATGAGGCCAATCAACAAACACTACCCTAGCCTCAGAAGTGAGGCAAGAGCAAGGGCTTCCCTCACACAAGAGCTGTGAACAACCATGGAAGTCAAATGAGAGATCCCGAGCTTGAGATACACCAAGGAGCTCATCAGCGACAAGGACAAAGGGGGAGCTCAAAGAAGAGCTACAAAACCATAGTCCGACGATAGTCGGAAGAGCTAGACAGATCCCGAACTCTTCCCTTCTGCTTTATGTCAACCAAGAGAAGGATGTATAAGGAAACCAATTGTATGAGGTATACAAGATATCGGATGAGATGTTGAACTAGCCTTTAGCGGATCAATGTAATTTGTTCTAAATTGCACAAATCCCACTCTCTTTTCTTCTGTTTTGTAGCACGTCAATATCGTTCTGTTCTAAACACAAAAGGCATACAAGATAGATTGTGCCCCATTGATGTAATTTGTAGCAAGCCAATTAAGTCAATCGTGAGTGCTACCAAAGTGCAAGCTATCTTTTTTTTTTTTTTTGGTTAGGTTAGTATTTCAAGCATTTGAAGGCGTATTGATGAAGAAGAAGGCAACACCTTCCAAATGCTATAGCACTTGGACTAATTGTATGAGGCCAATCAAACAAAACTACCCTAGCCTCATAAGTGAAGCAAGAGCTATTGTTACTCAAGAAACACTCCCCAAAAAATAAGGGAGGGGATGTGGATAGCTACCCCGGGGGAAGGAATTTTAATGATAAATGTAAGGAAAGTGGTGTGGTTACTCTAGTGGGAGATGAATGTATTTCAAATGTTGGTAAACTCGCCGAGTCGGAGAAGAGCTTTCGTGCTCGCATATGCATAGTTGGAAGTCATTGCACATGAGATTTTGGTTGGTACTCTCCCTCATCCATCAAATTTTAAAATATGGCTCTAGAGGCCTCTCAATTGGGACATGAAAGTATCTCATATAGTGCAAAGAGGAGGTGTATCATCACGTCAAAGATTCCACATTGGCACGCAAGACCTTGATGGCATGAGTTAAGTCTCTCGTGAGAGCTAGATGAAATGTGCCATCACTTGAGAAGAAAACGGAAGCCCAAAAATGGTCCTAAGAGGAAATGTGCCATCACTTGAGAAGAAAATGGAAGCCCAAAAATGGTCCTAAGAGAGAGCCAAAACACTCCAAGATTGCTCCAGATCTTTCTAACATGGTTATCGACCAAGTAAGAAGCATTCTCCCCGTATCCGCTTCATCAACTTCGTCATCACTTAGAGGTTTCACTCGTAGTGTGAAACATCCATACATCAAAAGTTTTGAGATGTATGTGTTACACCCACTCTTTTGCCTTTCTCGCACCCATTGCCTTGCTTGCTCCCAATATTCTATTCTAGATGCATGGAGCTTTGTACGACTCCCTATGAGGGGCGCATCTCTTCATTGGTGATAACCTCAACAAATTTCTTCATGACCAAAGAAACACAGATGTTCAATCTTTTTCCGAGATAGAGTCCAAACAAACAAAGTTTGACATGACAATAGTCTCCGCTTGTCATTAAAAAAGAAAAAAGAAAATCAATAATCTTGAAGAGAATCTCCATAATAATCCAAACATTAAGCACACGATACTGAAGGTAACAACATTGAGGAATCCATTGAATCCACCCAACATTAATATATCCGAGGAATGCATCTTTTAAACATCTCTTTTGGAAGCAATACCTACCCCATCATGAAAGAATCCTCATGTACAAGCTATCCCACATACTCTTGGAGCCCGAGGACTTCGTGGATGCCACAATGTGGACCAACCTTACAGAACGTGCATGCCGTTTGTCCGTGCGTTAACGTAGGGATGTTGTATGTTCTTGGACCTTTAAATTTAATTTAAGGAAACCAATGGATTAGTGCAAGACACAGTTAACAACTGTGACCACCATGTGCTAGAGAGATGATTCTCCTCCTAAGCTTATGGCTGTATATATAGCTTCTCGAATCAACGAGGAACACAAGTGCACGTGCAATCTCCTCTACTCCTTTAACATCTTCCACTAGAGTCTACTAGTGCATGTGCGATCTCCTCTAGAGTCCACAAGTGCATGTGCAATCTCCTCTAGAGTCCACAACTAGAGTCCGTAACTACATGTGCAATCTCCTCTACTCCTTTAACATCTTCCACTAGAGTATACTAGTGCATGTGCGATCTCCTCTAGAGTCCACAAGTGCATGTGCAATCTCCTCTAGAGTCCACAACTAGAGTCCACAAGTGCATGTGCAATCTCCTCTACTCCTTTAACATCTTCCACTAGAGTCTACTAGTGTTTGGAGTGATCTCGACCACTGCTTTCGTACCTTCCACAAGTGTTTAGTGTACTTGTCACTCGAGTTAAGCCTCTCTGGACTCAAGTTTCAAAGAAGAAGCATTAGAATAAGCACTATGATTATGAACATTAGGGAGCGATCAAACACAAGCTCTAGGAGAACAACATGTTGGCATGGAAATACGGAGAGACAGTTGAGGTGAAGAGACACACCGGTGAGTACAGTAGTGGAGAGTGAGTTTAGATACATTAAGCACAATAGGGTTTCAAAGCTGACCCTCGCCACCTTGCAATATCATACAAAAGCAGCTTTAAAGTACCAAAGCACACTCTTGCTCGTGTTCCTTTGAAGCAACGTGAAGACCTCAAGAGAATCGGATTTGTGATTTTCATTTATTGATATTTTATCCAAGGGTTCCGGTACGCATCAACAACAACATGTCTATCAAAAGGACATCAACGACAGTGCTAAGTTTGTGGCATTACATTCTATAGATGTTTTATTAGCACCGCTCTAAGTGTGGAAATATAGATGATAAGGTTATTTGCACTTACTTTGTGTGTGTGTGTGTGTGTGTGTGTCGTTTGTGATGAAGTCCAAGAAACTCGAAAGCATAAGGGCGAGGAAAGAGGGGAAGCATACTTGTTTATACTTGAGCCTAAAGAGATTGATTGTGAGGCTCCTTACAGAGAATGCATGACTAGGAGAATATAAAGAAAAAAGATCAATCAGCGAGTGTATGCAGTCGCTTGCATTCTCCTCATCTATCTCATCTTCATGAGATAGATGAGGAGCTCTAAGGATGGGTGGTGCTAAGTCTTGGGGCGCATGGATGTGGCGGTGGCTTCATCATCATGCAATGCTATAAACTTGGTAGACAGTTTAATGATTGTATATGCATTTGCCCGCTGGGGATATGCTGCAAAGCATGTCAGCATTCCAAGCTCTTGAATCATGTTTAGCCCTATAACATCATAAATGATGCCACCTTGATTTGCCTGCTGATTCATTCATTCATCTGTGATGTGAAGGGCTTTGGATGGGAGTCCTTATTGCTGCTATGTTGGGTCGTGGAAACATGTACAAAAATGCGGATGCACAAGTGGATCCTATGGCGATTCTCCTGAGCATACATGTGAGACAAAGGCGAAGGTCGGATTGTTGAGTGCATTGAAGAGGGCAAGCGAGAGAAGTGAAGGATGTTGGATTATAGTGCATAATTAACACCTAGAAGCAATGGCCTTCTGAAGTGGAATCGCTGGTGGGTCTTGCATGACTACTTTTATATACCTACCCACACACTCACCCCTCTTGTGTCATAATGTAAGGATGTTGGATTATAGTGCATTGAGGGACGTGGAATCGATGCAAATATGCACCCACACACTCACGCCTCTTGTGTGTCATAATGGATTATAGTGCATTGAGGGACGTGGAATCGATGCAAGTATGCACCCACACACTCACGCCTCTTGTGTGTCATAATGTCAGTCCTCATTAGGAGAGGGAGTGGGGAGAGATGTTGTGGGCAACAAAGAAGGTGGTTTGGAAGGTGAAATAAGACGTGTATGTATAATACCTACCGTTCGTTGCTCATGTAATAATGAAGACGTGTGTGTATAATAGCGTTGCTTATGTAAATAATGAAGACGTGTATGTATAATAGCGTTGCTTGTGTAAATAATGAAGACGTGTATGTATAATAGCGTTGCTTGTGTGTATGTATAATACCGTTGCCTGTGTCCACGTTCGGAATGATATAAAGAAGAACTCAGTAGGCGTGTCTTTGATTAATTAACATCAATGTTTGCGTTTGGAATGATAAAGAAGAAACGGTAGCAGACACGTCACTGATTGACATCATTTGTGTTTGGAATGATGTTGCGCACGGCGAGCGAGTGTGAACGCGAAAAAGCGTGGTGGTTAGGGGCTGGGGTGTGGAGGAGAGGCGCGGGGAGGGTTGTCGGAGGCCGCCGGAAGGCCTGCGTTGTCCCTCCACTGCCGAGAGACGTGGAATCGATGCAAGTATGCACCCACACACTCACGCCTCTTGTGTGTCATAATGTCAGTCCTCATTAGGAGAGGGAGTGGGGAGAGATGTTGTGGGCAACAAAGAAGGTGGTTTGGAAGGTGAAATAAGACGTGTATGTATAATACCTACCGTTCGTTGCTCATGTAATAATGAAGACGTGTGTGTATAATAGCGTTGCTTATGTAAATAATGAAGACGTGTATGTATAATAGCGTTGCTTGTGTAAATAATGAAGACGTGTATGTATAATAGCGTTGCTTGTGTGTATGTATAATACCGTTGCCTGTGTCCACGTTCGGAATGATATAAAGAAGAACTCAGTAGGCGTGTCTTTGATTAATTAACATCAATGTTTGCGTTTGGAATGATAAAGAAGAAACGGTAGCAGACACGTCACTGATTGACATCATTTGTGTTTGGAATGATGTTGCGCACGGCGAGCGAGTGTGAACGCGAAAAAGCGTGGTGGTTAGGGGCTGGGGTGTGGAGGAGAGGCGCGGGGAGGGTTGTCGGAGGCCGCCGGAAGGCCTGCGTTGTCCCTCCACTGCCGAGAGCGGGAGGTGTTCGTCGCTCCGTCGCCGGCCTCCACGCGTTCCCCCCCTCATCAACGAGGCAGACGCCAAACTCCCCTCCGAGAGGGCGCCTACCTCCACTCTTGGCTTGGAGACGGGCGCGCCGTTCAATGGTGGCGGTGATCTCCGGCCCTGCCGCCGCTCACAGAACCTCTCCCCATCCATAATGCCCAACCCATATCCCTCCGATTTCTCGGATTACAGGCCAATTACCCGGGATGCCATACGCCTCGCTCGCTCTCCTCCCTTATCCACATCTTCAATTCTGCTTGCCCTCGTATATGGGTTGGGACACGCATCCCACAGACGCTCCACTTAATTTATTTCCATCCTACAGATTCCCATCTCCTCATCCATCATTCTGCAATTTCTCTACCCTTCACGTCCTCATTTCCGACACACACACACACACCCCCACATCTCTGCCTACCTCCAATCTCCCATCCCACAACACCATGCTCTCCACTCACAATATCTGCGGAATCAATCAAACGCAGCATGATTTGAAGATTTGTTTCCCATTCATTACTCCGATATGCACTTACTCCACTCCCTCATACATCCAACCTCATCTATGCGCACGGTTCTTCCAACATGGCTTTCTCAAGCTTCTTCTTCTTTCCTTACCAATCAATCACATCCAACCGCTGCATGCGTGAGTGAGTCTCCCTAAGCCATCTTGGAAGCCCAACGATACTTCAATCCAAAGCACGTCCTACTTCAAAACACAAAAAAACATTACCACCAACCCAAACAAGTTCACTTTCAAATTCTATCCTCCTCTCCAAGGCATTTCCACCATGGATCTAACCTTCTTCCTTCACCTTCTCTTACCACTCCATAGACATCCTTTCATCCAAAGTCACAAACGAAAACATCTACTCTTAAGCGCTGGGGGTGGGGGGGGGCATCTTACCTCGTGGCCGTAAAAAGTGGCTACTCCCAATCCGCATTTTCCCCAAGCCATTTAGGGTTCACGATGCAATCAAGAAGCACTAGTTTCTTCGCGCCACGTTCCTTCATCATGCAAAGCACCCATTACATGCCACAGACATGACATGGAGAGAAAGCACTTTCTAAAGAGAAATCCCCTCACTTGGGAATCTCTAGGTCTCGACAATCAAAAACCCGTCGAATTCCTATTCTGCTTCCGGTTTGGGTGGGTCTTAAGGACCAAAACTTGGCTTTCCTACTCTGACCCCCCCCCCCCTCCCCACAGAGGGGCAACAATCCAATCCAATCCAAAGATGCATTCTAGCCTAGGTGCAAAACAATGGCCACATGCAAAACATTCATGGAATCTCATATTATGCACACCCGCCTAGCCACAGGGTGCAATGCTCGAACTTTAGGTCGAGATCACGAGGTGGTGCCGTACATCTTCGTACTATGGTCGCCATGCCCGAAATCCAAAATGCTCGACATGTTCAAAGCATGAAACAAGCTTTTGAATGATGCCCAAAACTCCCAAAGCCACAAAGTTTCTCGAGAGTCGTAAGACAATTACGATTCTTGGAACATGGAAGATCTTGAAATGTGTAGAAAAAGAAGAGGCCCCGTATGCGTTTTCCAAGATGAGTGGAACAAATGCGGATTGTGCTAGGGCCCCAAAAATAGAGCTTGAATTTCTCTTAACATGATTGGAGAGCTCCGCAAGCCTAAGAGCTTCGAAGTGAAAATCACCTTAAACTTGGAAAATGGGAACGCTTCCTAAACCGACGCACATACTGGAAACGTCTTCCCATATCCATCACCACTCCTCATAGTTGCCTCCTCACAATACTTGAAGGAGGTATGCAATACCCACTTTCCTTACCGTTTCATCCATCCGAATTCAGGACTATGCTCTTCTCTCCCTTTCCATCTCAAAATGCCGTACATGTGCCACACTCCCTCACATTTCCATGTGTCGCCTCCATGTCCCCGTTCACTGAGAGTCATGATCATGCTCTTCTCTGATCCCTCATCAAGATGAATGATATTGCTTACTTCACAACCCGGATGAATCACATAGCTATGCCACACTCTCTTATTTGTGTGCCTATACTCCACTTCTATGTTCTATGACAGACATTTCCACTCTGCCTCTCTCATAAACCTTTCTTGTCTAGAATGGTATGGCTACCCTCCATCCATGTTGAAGTGAAGCAATGAAAGCTATGCGCGTCTTCAATAGGCACGAGCAACCATGGAACCCAAAGAAAGGGCTTCCCTCACACAAGGGCTATGAACAACCATGAAAGTCAAATGAGAGCTCCCAAGCTTGAGATACACCAAGAAGCTCATCAGCGACAAGGACAAAGTGGGAGCTCAAAGAAGAGCTACGGAACTATAGTCGGATGATACCCGGAAGAGCTAGAGAGATCTAGAACTCTTCCCTTATGCTTTACGCCAACCAAGAGAATAAGGAAACCAATTGTATGACGTATAGAAGATATCGGATCAGATGTTGATCTAGCCTTTAGCGGGTCAATGTAATTTTCTCTGAATTGCACAAATCCCACTCTCTTTTCTTCTGTTTTGTAGCACATCAATCTCGTTCTGTTCTAAACATAAAAGGCATGCAAGATAGAAGTGCGCCCCATTCATCTGATATGTAGCAACCCTATCAAATCGATCCTGAGTGCAAGCTATCATTGTTTCTTGTTGGGTTAGTATTTCAAGCATTTGAGGGCATATTGATGAAGAAGAAGGCAACACCTTACAAAACGCTATCTCCTTTGTCTAGAGCTAAGGGAAAGCTCAACTTTGCTCTCTTGGGGACTCACAAGAGACGGCTCAATTTATTTTTGAAATTAAAAATCAAGTGTGGTTGGAAGATGTTGGAAAACTTGACGTTGTGAGCTCAAGCAATGCATCCCCTAACTCAAATATTCCCAAAAGGCTAGTCCTTATAGAAATATGAGAATTCATCCACAAGTTCGATGTTGTTGGTGCTTCTCGAATCCAATTCAAAGTGGAGATGTCTCGATCGACTGAACTTTCCAGACCTCATATACAATGAGGAATGCTTGTGACTACTACAACACTTCACAGGAAGATCGTATGTGCAAGAAAATGCTCTCAAGGCGCTCTAATAGCACTTGACTAATTGTATGATGCCAATCAACAAACACTACCCTAGCCTCAGAAGTGAAGCAAGAGCAAGGGCTTCCCTCGCACAAGGGCTATCAACAACCATGGAAGCCAAATGAGAGATCCCAAGATTGAGAGATACACCAAGAAGCTCATCAGCAAAAGGACAAAGTGGGAGCTCAAAGAAGAGCCACGAAACTAGTGACAGAAGAGCTAGAGAGATCCGGAAACTCTTCCCTTCTGCTTTATGTCAACCAAGAGAAGGATAAGTACGGAAACCTGTTGTATGAGGTATACAAGATATGGGATGAGATGTTGACCTCGCCTTTGGCGGATCAATGTAATTTGCTCTGAATTGCACAAATCCCACTCTCTTTTCTTCTGTTTTGTAGCACGTCAATCTCCTTTTGTTCTAAACACAAAAGGCAGACAAGATAGATTGTGCCCCATTGATCTAATTTGTAGCAAGCCAATCAACTGAGTGCGACGAAAGTACAAGCTATCATTTTTTTTTCGTTAGGTTAGTATTTCAAGCATTTGAGGGCTTATTGATGAAGAAGAAGGCAACACCTTCCAAATGCTATCTCCTTTGTCTAGAGGTAAGGGAAAGCTCAAGCATGCTCTCTTAGGCACTCACAAGAGAGGGCTCAAGATATTTTTGGAATTAAAAAGTCAGGTGTGGTTGGAAGATGTTGGAAAACTTGAAGTTGTGAGCTCAATCACCATCTCTGAGGCTATCTGCAATGCATTCCCTGACTCAAATATGCCCAAAGGGCCAATCCTTATAGAAATATGAGAATTCATGCACAAGTTCAATGTTGTTGTTGCTTTTGGTATCCAATTCAAAGTGGAGATGTTTTGACTGAACTTTCCAGACCTCACATACAATCAGCAATGCTTGTGACTATTACAACACTTCACAGGAAGATCATATGTGCAAGAAAATGCTTTGAATTCGCTCTAGTAGCACTTGCACTAATTGAATGAGGCCAATCAACAAACACTACCCTAGCCTCAGAAGTGAGGCAAGAGCAAGGGCTTCCCTCACACAAGAGCTGTGAACAACCATGGAAGTCAAATGAGAGATCCCGAGCTTGAGATACACCAAGGAGCTCATCAGCGACAAGGACAAAGGGGGAGCTCAAAGAAGAGCTACAAAACCATAGTCCGACGATAGTCGGAAGAGCTAGACAGATCCCGAACTCTTCCCTTCTGCTTTATGTCAACCAAGAGAAGGATGTATAAGGAAACCAATTGTATGAGGTATACAAGATATCGGATGAGATGTTGAACTAGCCTTTAGCGGATCAATGTAATTTGTTCTAAATTGCACAAATCCCACTCTCTTTTCTTCTGTTTTGTAGCACGTCAATATCGTTCTGTTCTAAACACAAAAGGCATACAAGATAGATTGTGCCCCATTGATGTAATTTGTAGCAAGCCAATTAAGTCAATCGTGAGTGCTACCAAAGTGCAAGCTATCTTTTTTTTTTTTTTGGTTAGGTTAGTATTTCAAGCATTTGAAGGCGTATTGATGAAGAAGAAGGCAACACCTTCCAAATGCTATAGCACTTGGACTAATTGTATGAGGCCAATCAAACAAAACTACCCTAGCCTCATAAGTGAAGCAAGAGCTATTGTTACTCAAGAAACACTCCCCAAAAAATAAGGGAGGGGATGTGGATAGCTACCCCGGGGGAAGGAATTTTAATGATAAATGTAAGGAAAGTGGTGTGGTTACTCTAGTGGGAGATGAATGTATTTCAAATGTTGGTAAACTCGCCGAGTCGGAGAAGAGCTTTCGTGCTCGCATATGCATAGTTGGAAGTCATTGCACATGAGATTTTGGTTGGTACTCTCCCTCATCCATCAAATTTTAAAATATGGCTCTAGAGGCCTCTCAATTGGGACATGAAAGTATCTCATATAGTGCAAAGAGGAGGTGTATCATCACGTCAAAGATTCCACATTGGCACGCAAGACCTTGATGGCATGAGTTAAGTCTCTCGTGAGAGCTAGATGAAATGTGCCATCACTTGAGAAGAAAACGGAAGCCCAAAAATGGTCCTAAGAGGAAATGTGCCATCACTTGAGAAGAAAATGGAAGCCCAAAAATGGTCCTAAGAGAGAGCCAAAACACTCCAAGATTGCTCCAGATCTTTCTAACATGGTTATCGACCAAGTAAGAAGCATTCTCCCCGTATCCGCTTCATCAACTTCGTCATCACTTAGAGGTTTCACTCGTAGTGTGAAACATCCATACATCAAAAGTTTTGAGATGTATGTGTTACACCCACTCTTTTGCCTTTCTCGCACCCATTGCCTTGCTTGCTCCCAATATTCTATTCTAGATGCATGGAGCTTTGTACGACTCCCTATGAGGGGCGCATCTCTTCATTGGTGATAACCTCAACAAATTTCTTCATGACCAAAGAAACACAGATGTTCAATCTTTTTCCGAGATAGAGTCCAAACAAACAAAGTTTGACATGACAATAGTCTCCGCTTGTCATTAAAAAAGAAAAAAGAAAATCAATAATCTTGAAGAGAATCTCCATAATAATCCAAACATTAAGCACACGATACTGAAGGTAACAACATTGAGGAATCCATTGAATCCACCCAACATTAATATATCCGAGGAATGCATCTTTTAAACATCTCTTTTGGAAGCAATACCTACCCCATCATGAAAGAATCCTCATGTACAAGCTATCCCACATACTCTTGGAGCCCGAGGACTTCGTGGATGCCACAATGTGGACCAACCTTACAGAACGTGCATGCCGTTTGTCCGTGCGTTAACGTAGGGATGTTGTATGTTCTTGGACCTTTAAATTTAATTTAAGGAAACCAATGGATTAGTGCAAGACACAGTTAACAACTGTGACCACCATGTGCTAGAGAGATGATTCTCCTCCTAAGCTTATGGCTGTATATATAGCTTCTCGAATCAACGAGGAACACAAGTGCACGTGCAATCTCCTCTACTCCTTTAACATCTTCCACTAGAGTCTACTAGTGCATGTGCGATCTCCTCTAGAGTCCACAAGTGCATGTGCAATCTCCTCTAGAGTCCACAACTAGAGTCCGTAACTACATGTGCAATCTCCTCTACTCCTTTAACATCTTCCACTAGAGTATACTAGTGCATGTGCGATCTCCTCTAGAGTCCACAAGTGCATGTGCAATCTCCTCTAGAGTCCACAACTAGAGTCCACAAGTGCATGTGCAATCTCCTCTACTCCTTTAACATCTTCCACTAGAGTCTACTAGTGTTTGGAGTGATCTCGACCACTGCTTTCGTACCTTCCACAAGTGTTTAGTGTACTTGTCACTCGAGTTAAGCCTCTCTGGACTCAAGTTTCAAAGAAGAAGCATTAGAATAAGCACTATGATTATGAACATTAGGGAGCGATCAAACACAAGCTCTAGGAGAACAACATGTTGGCATGGAAATACGGAGAGACAGTTGAGGTGAAGAGACACACCGGTGAGTACAGTAGTGGAGAGTGAGTTTAGATACATTAAGCACAATAGGGTTTCAAAGCTGACCCTCGCCACCTTGCAATATCATACAAAAGCAGCTTTAAAGTACCAAAGCACACTCTTGCTCGTGTTCCTTTGAAGCAACGTGAAGACCTCAAGAGAATCGGATTTGTGATTTTCATTTATTGATATTTTATCCAAGGGTTCCGGTACGCATCAACAACAACATGTCTATCAAAAGGACATCAACGACAGTGCTAAGTTTGTGGCATTACATTCTATAGATGTTTTATTAGCACCGCTCTAAGTGTGGAAATATAGATGATAAGGTTATTTGCACTTACTTTGTGTGTGTGTGTGTGTGTGTGTGTCGTTTGTGATGAAGTCCAAGAAACTCGAAAGCATAAGGGCGAGGAAAGAGGGGAAGCATACTTGTTTATACTTGAGCCTAAAGAGATTGATTGTGAGGCTCCTTACAGAGAATGCATGACTAGGAGAATATAAAGAAAAAAGATCAATCAGCGAGTGTATGCAGTCGCTTGCATTCTCCTCATCTATCTCATCTTCATGAGATAGATGAGGAGCTCTAAGGATGGGTGGTGCTAAGTCTTGGGCGCATGGATGTGGCGGTGGCTTCATCATCATGCAATGCTATAAACTTGGTAGACAGTTTAATGATTGTATATGCATTTGCCCGCTGGGGATATGCTGCAAAGCATGTCAGCATTCCAAGCTCTTGAATCATGTTTAGCCCTATAACATCATAAATGATGCCACCTTGATTTGCCTGCTGATTCATTCATTCATCTGTGATGTGAAGGGCTTTGGATGGGAGTCCTTATTGCTGCTATGTTGGGTCGTGGAAACATGTACAAAAATGCGGATGCACAAGTGGATCCTATGGCGATTCTCCTGAGCATACATGTGAGACAAAGGCGAAGGTCGGATTGTTGAGTGCATTGAAGAGGGCAAGCGAGAGAAGTGAAGGATGTTGGATTATAGTGCATAATTAACACCTAGAAGCAATGGCCTTCTGAAGTGGAATCGCTGGTGGGTCTTGCATGACTACTTTTATATACCTACCCACACACTCACCCCTCTTGTGTCATAATGTAAGGATGTTGGATTATAGTGCATTGAGGGACGTGGAATCGATGCAAATATGCACCCACACACTCACGCCTCTTGTGTGTCATAATGGATTATAGTGCATTGAGGGACGTGGAATCGATGCAAGTATGCACCCACACACTCACGCCTCTTGTGTGTCATAATGTCAGTCCTCATTAGGAGAGGGAGTGGGGAGAGATGTTGTGGGCAACAAAGAAGGTGGTTTGGAAGGTGAAATAAGACGTGTATGTATAATACCTACCGTTCGTTGCTCATGTAATAATGAAGACGTGTGTGTATAATAGCGTTGCTTATGTAAATAATGAAGACGTGTATGTATAATAGCGTTGCTTGTGTAAATAATGAAGACGTGTATGTATAATAGCGTTGCTTGTGTGTATGTATAATACCGTTGCCTGTGTCCACGTTCGGAATGATATAAAGAAGAACTCAGTAGGCGTGTCTTTGATTAATTAACATCAATGTTTGCGTTTGGAATGATAAAGAAGAAACGGTAGCAGACACGTCACTGATTGACATCATTTGTGTTTGGAATGATGTTGCGCACGGCGAGCGAGTGTGAACGCGAAAAAGCGTGGTGGTTAGGGGCTGGGGTGTGGAGGAGAGGCGCGGGGAGGGTTGTCGGAGGCCGCCGGAAGGCCTGCGTTGTCCCTCCACTGCCGAGAGACGTGGAATCGATGCAAGTATGCACCCACACACTCACGCCTCTTGTGTGTCATAATGTCAGTCCTCATTAGGAGAGGGAGTGGGGAGAGATGTTGTGGGCAACAAAGAAGGTGGTTTGGAAGGTGAAATAAGACGTGTATGTATAATACCTACCGTTCGTTGCTCATGTAATAATGAAGACGTGTGTGTATAATAGCGTTGCTTATGTAAATAATGAAGACGTGTATGTATAATAGCGTTGCTTGTGTAAATAATGAAGACGTGTATGTATAATAGCGTTGCTTGTGTGTATGTATAATACCGTTGCCTGTGTCCACGTTCGGAATGATATAAAGAAGAACTCAGTAGGCGTGTCTTTGATTAATTAACATCAATGTTTGCGTTTGGAATGATAAAGAAGAAACGGTAGCAGACACGTCACTGATTGACATCATTTGTGTTTGGAATGATGTTGCGCACGGCGAGCGAGTGTGAACGCGAAAAAGCGTGGTGGTTAGGGGCTGGGGTGTGGAGGAGAGGCGCGGGGAGGGTTGTCGGAGGCCGCCGGAAGGCCTGCGTTGTCCCTCCACTGCCGAGAGCGGGAGGTGTTCGTCGCTCCGTCGCCGGCCTCCACGCGTTCCCCCCCTCATCAACGAGGCAGACGCCAAACTCCCCTCCGAGAGGGCGCCTACCTCCACTCTTGGCTTGGAGACGGGCGCGCCGTTCAATGGTGGCGGTGATCTCCGGCCCTGCCGCCGCTCACAGAACCTCTCCCCATCCATAATGCCCAACCCATATCCCTCCGATTTCTCGGATTACAGGCCAATTACCCGGGATGCCATACGCCTCGCTCGCTCTCCTCCCTTATCCACATCTTCAATTCTGCTTGCCCTCGTATATGGGTTGGGACACGCATCCCACAGACGCTCCACTTAATTTATTTCCATCCTACAGATTCCCATCTCCTCATCCATCATTCTGCAATTTCTCTACCCTTCACGTCCTCATTTCCGACACACACACACACACCCCCACATCTCTGCCTACCTCCAATCTCCCATCCCACAACACCATGCTCTCCACTCACAATATCTGCGGAATCAATCAAACGCAGCATGATTTGAAGATTTGTTTCCCATTCATTACTCCGATATGCACTTACTCCACTCCCTCATACATCCAACCTCATCTATGCGCACGGTTCTTCCAACATGGCTTTCTCAAGCTTCTTCTTCTTTCCTTACCAATCAATCACATCCAACCGCTGCATGCGTGAGTGAGTCTCCCTAAGCCATCTTGGAAGCCCAACGATACTTCAATCCAAAGCACGTCCTACTTCAAAACACAAAAAAACATTACCACCAACCCAAACAAGTTCACTTTCAAATTCTATCCTCCTCTCCAAGGCATTTCCACCATGGATCTAACCTTCTTCCTTCACCTTCTCTTACCACTCCATAGACATCCTTTCATCCAAAGTCACAAACGAAAACATCTACTCTTAAGCGCTGGGGGTGGGGGGGGGCATCTTACCTCGTGGCCGTAAAAAGTGGCTACTCCCAATCCGCATTTTCCCCAAGCCATTTAGGGTTCACGATGCAATCAAGAAGCACTAGTTTCTTCGCGCCACGTTCCTTCATCATGCAAAGCACCCATTACATGCACAGACATGACATGAGAGAAAGCACTTTCTAAAGAGAAATCCCCTCACTTGGGAATCTCTAGGTCTCGACAATCAAAAACCCGTCGAATTCCTATTCTGCTTCCGGTTTGGGTGGGTCTTAAGGACCAAAACTTGGCTTTCCTACTCTGACCCCCCCCCCCTCCCCACAGAGGGGCAACAATCCAATCCAATCCAAAGATGCATTCTAGCCTAGGTGCAAAACAATGGCCACATGCAAAACATTCATGGAATCTCATATTATGCACACCCGCCTAGCCACAGGGTGCAATGCTCGAACTTTAGGTCGAGATCACGAGGTGGTGCCGTACATCTTCGTACTATGGTCGCCATGCCCGAAATCCAAAATGCTCGACATGTTCAAAGCATGAAACAAGCTTTTGAATGATGCCCAAAACTCCCAAAGCCACAAAGTTTCTCGAGAGTCGTAAGACAATTACGATTCTTGGAACATGGAAGATCTTGAAATGTGTAGAAAAAGAAGAGGCCCCGTATGCGTTTTCCAAGATGAGTGGAACAAATGCGGATTGTGCTAGGGCCCCAAAAATAGAGCTTGAATTTCTCTTAACATGATTGGAGAGCTCCGCAAGCCTAAGAGCTTTCGAAGTGAAAATCACCTTAAACTTGGAAAATGGGAACGCTTCCTAAACCGACGCACATACTGGAAACGTCTTCCCATATCCATCACCACTCCTCATAGTTGCCTCCTCACAATACTTGAAGGAGGTATGCAATACCCACTTTCCTTACCGTTTCATCCATCCGAATTCAGGACTATGCTCTTCTCTCCCTTTCCATCTCAAAATGCCGTACATGTGCCACACTCCCTCACATTTCCATGTGTCGCCTCCATGTCCCCGTTCACTGAGAGTCATGATCATGCTCTTCTCTGATCCCTCATCAAGATGAATGATATTGCTTACTTCAGCAACCCGGATGAATCACATAGCTATGCCACACTCTCTTATTTGTGTGCCTATACTCCACTTCTATGTTCTATGACAGACATTTCCACTCTGCCTCTCTCATAAACCTTTCTTGTCTAGAATGGTATGGCTACCCTCCATCCATGTTGAAGTGAAGCAATGAAAGCTATGCGCGTCTTCAATAGGCACGAGCAACCATGGAACCCAAAGAAAGGGCTTCCCTCACACAAGGGCTATGAACAACCATGAAAGTCAAATGAGAGCTCCCAAGCTTGAGATACACCAAGAAGCTCATCAGCGACAAGGACAAAGTGGGAGCTCAAAGAAGAGCTACGGAACTATAGTCGGATGATACCCGGAAGAGCTAGAGAGATCTAGAACTCTTCCCTTATGCTTTACGCCAACCAAGAGAATAAGGAAACCAATTGTATGACGTATAGAAGATATCGGATCAGATGTTGATCTAGCCTTTAGCGGGTCAATGTAATTTTCTCTGAATTGCACAAATCCCACTCTCTTTTCTTCTGTTTTGTAGCACATCAATCTCGTTCTGTTCTAAACATAAAAGGCATGCAAGATAGAAGTGCGCCCCATTCATCTGATATGTAGCAACCCTATCAAATCGATCCTGAGTGCAAGCTATCATTGTTTCTTGTTGGGTTAGTATTTCAAGCATTTGAGGGCATATTGATGAAGAAGAAGGCAACACCTTACAAACGCTATCTCCTTTGTCTAGAGCTAAGGGAAAGCTCAACTTTGCTCTCTTGGGGACTCACAAGAGACGGCTCAATTTATTTTTGAAATTAAAAAATCAAGTGTGGTTGGAAGATGTTGGAAAACTTGACGTTGTGAGCTCAAGCAATGCATCCCCTAACTCAAATATTCCCAAAAGGCTAGTCCTTATAGAAATATGAGAATTCATCCACAAGTTCGATGTTGTTGGTGCTTCTCGAATCCAATTCAAAGTGGAGATGTCTCGATCGACTGAACTTTCCAGACCTCATATACAATGAGGAATGCTTGTGACTACTACAACACTTCACAGGAAGATCGTATGTGCAAGAAAATGCTCTCAAGGCGCTCTAATAGCACTTGACTAATTGTATGATGCCAATCAACAAACACTACCCTAGCCTCAGAAGTGAAGCAAGAGCAAGGGCTTCCCTCGCACAAGGGCTATCAACAACCATGGAAGCCAAATGAGAGATCCCAAGATTGAGAGATACACCAAGAAGCTCATCAGCAAAAAGGACAAAGTGGGAGCTCAAAGAAGAGCCACGAAACTAGTGACAGAAGAGCTAGAGAGATCCGGAACTCTTCCCTTCTGCTTTATGTCAACCAAGAGAAGGATAAGTACGGAAACCTGTTGTATGAGGTATACAAGATATGGGATGAGATGTTGACCTCGCCTTTGGCGGATCAATGTAATTTGCTCTGAATTGCACAAATCCCACTCTCTTTTCTTCTGTTTTGTAGCACGTCAATCTCCTTTTGTTCTAAACACAAAAGGCAGACAAGATAGATTGTGCCCCATTGATCTAATTTGTAGCAAGCCAATCAACTGAGTGCGACGAAAGTACAAGCTATCATTTTTTTTCGTTAGGTTAGTATTTCAAGCATTTGAGGGCTTATTGATGAAGAAGAAGGCAACACCTTCCAAATGCTATCTCCTTTGTCTAGAGGTAAGGGAAAGCTCAAGCATGCTCTCTTAGGCACTCACAAGAGAGGGCTCAAGATATTTTTGGAATTAAAAAGTCAGGTGTGGTTGGAAGATGTTGGAAAACTTGAAGTTGTGAGCTCAATCACCATCTCTGAGGCTATCTGCAATGCATTCCCTGACTCAAATATGCCCAAAGGGCCAATCCTTATAGAAATATGAGAATTCATGCACAAGTTCAATGTTGTTGTTGCTTTTGGTATCCAATTCAAAGTGGAGATGTTTTGACTGAACTTTCCAGACCTCACATACAATCAGCAATGCTTGTGACTATTACAACACTTCACAGGAAGATCATATGTGCAAGAAAATGCTTTGAATTCGCTCTAGTAGCACTTGCACTAATTGAATGAGGCCAATCAACAAACACTACCCTAGCCTCAGAAGTGAGGCAAGAGCAAGGGCTTCCCTCACACAAGAGCTGTGAACAACCATGGAAGTCAAATGAGAGATCCCGAGCTTGAGATACACCAAGGAGCTCATCAGCGACAAGGACAAAGGGGGAGCTCAAAGAAGAGCTACAAAACCATAGTCCGACGATAGTCGGAAGAGCTAGACAGATCCCGAACTCTTCCCTTCTGCTTTATGTCAACCAAGAGAAGGATGTATAAGGAAACCAATTGTATGAGGTATACAAGATATCGGATGAGATGTTGAACTAGCCTTTAGCGGATCAATGTAATTTGTTCTAAATTGCACAAATCCCACTCTCTTTTCTTCTGTTTTGTAGCACGTCAATATCGTTCTGTTCTAAACACAAAAGGCATACAAGATAGATTGTGCCCCATTGATGTAATTTGTAGCAAGCCAATTAAGTCAATCGTGAGTGCTACCAAAGTGCAAGCTATCTTTTTTTTTTTTTTGGTTAGGTTAGTATTTCAAGCATTTGAAGGCGTATTGATGAAGAAGAAGGCAACACCTTCCAAATGCTATAGCACTTGGACTAATTGTATGAGGCCAATCAAACAAAACTACCCTAGCCTCATAAGTGAAGCAAGAGCTATTGTTACTCAAGAAACACTCCCCAAAAAATAAGGGAGGGGATGTGGATAGCTACCCCGGGGGAAGGAATTTTAATGATAAATGTAAGGAAAGTGGTGTGGTTACTCTAGTGGGAGATGAATGTATTTCAAATGTTGGTAAACTCGCCGAGTCGGAGAAGAGCTTTCGTGCTCGCATATGCATAGTTGGAAGTCATTGCACATGAGATTTTGGTTGGTACTCTCCCTCATCCATCAAATTTTAAAATATGGCTCTAGAGGCCTCTCAATTGGGACATGAAAGTATCTCATATAGTGCAAAGAGGAGGTGTATCATCACGTCAAAGATTCCACATTGGCACGCAAGACCTTGATGGCATGAGTTAAGTCTCTCGTGAGAGCTAGATGAAATGTGCCATCACTTGAGAAGAAAACGGAAGCCCAAAAATGGTCCTAAGAGGAAATGTGCCATCACTTGAGAAGAAAATGGAAGCCCAAAAATGGTCCTAAGAGAGAGCCAAAACACTCCAAGATTGCTCCAGATCTTTCTAACATGGTTATCGACCAAGTAAGAAGCATTCTCCCCGTATCCGCTTCATCAACTTCGTCATCACTTAGAGGTTTCACTCGTAGTGTGAAACATCCATACATCAAAAGTTTTGAGATGTATGTGTTACACCCACTCTTTTGCCTTTCTCGCACCCATTGCCTTGCTTGCTCCCAATATTCTATTCTAGATGCATGGAGCTTTGTACGACTCCCTATGAGGGGCGCATCTCTTCATTGGTGATAACCTCAACAAATTTCTTCATGACCAAAGAAACACAGATGTTCAATCTTTTTCCGAGATAGAGTCCAAACAAACAAAGTTTGACATGACAATAGTCTCCGCTTGTCATTAAAAAAGAAAAAAGAAAATCAATAATCTTGAAGAGAATCTCCATAATAATCCAAACATTAAGCACACGATACTGAAGGTAACAACATTGAGGAATCCATTGAATCCACCCAACATTAATATATCCGAGGAATGCATCTTTTAAACATCTCTTTTGGAAGCAATACCTACCCCATCATGAAAGAATCCTCATGTACAAGCTATCCCACATACTCTTGGAGCCCGAGGACTTCGTGGATGCCACAATGTGGACCAACCTTACAGAACGTGCATGCCGTTTGTCCGTGCGTTAACGTAGGGATGTTGTATGTTCTTGGACCTTTAAATTTAATTTAAGGAAACCAATGGATTAGTGCAAGACACAGTTAACAACTGTGACCACCATGTGCTAGAGAGATGATTCTCCTCCTAAGCTTATGGCTGTATATATAGCTTCTCGAATCAACGAGGAACACAAGTGCACGTGCAATCTCCTCTACTCCTTTAACATCTTCCACTAGAGTCTACTAGTGCATGTGCGATCTCCTCTAGAGTCCACAAGTGCATGTGCAATCTCCTCTAGAGTCCACAACTAGAGTCCGTAACTACATGTGCAATCTCCTCTACTCCTTTAACATCTTCCACTAGAGTATACTAGTGCATGTGCGATCTCCTCTAGAGTCCACAAGTGCATGTGCAATCTCCTCTAGAGTCCACAACTAGAGTCCACAAGTGCATGTGCAATCTCCTCTACTCCTTTAACATCTTCCACTAGAGTCTACTAGTGTTTGGAGTGATCTCGACCACTGCTTTCGTACCTTCCACAAGTGTTTAGTGTACTTGTCACTCGAGTTAAGCCTCTCTGGACTCAAGTTTCAAAGAAGAAGCATTAGAATAAGCACTATGATTATGAACATTAGGGAGCGATCAAACACAAGCTCTAGGAGAACAACATGTTGGCATGGAAATACGGAGAGACAGTTGAGGTGAAGAGACACACCGGTGAGTACAGTAGTGGAGAGTGAGTTTAGATACATTAAGCACAATAGGGTTTCAAAGCTGACCCTCGCCACCTTGCAATATCATACAAAAGCAGCTTTAAAGTACCAAAGCACACTCTTGCTCGTGTTCCTTTGAAGCAACGTGAAGACCTCAAGAGAATCGGATTTGTGATTTTCATTTATTGATATTTTATCCAAGGGTTCCGGTACGCATCAACAACAACATGTCTATCAAAAGGACATCAACGACAGTGCTAAGTTTGTGGCATTACATTCTATAGATGTTTTATTAGCACCGCTCTAAGTGTGGAAATATAGATGATAAGGTTATTTGCACTTACTTTGTGTGTGTGTGTGTGTGTGTGTGTCGTTTGTGATGAAGTCCAAGAAACTCGAAAGCATAAGGGCGAGGAAAGAGGGGAAGCATACTTGTTTATACTTGAGCCTAAAGAGATTGATTGTGAGGCTCCTTACAGAGAATGCATGACTAGGAGAATATAAAGAAAAAAGATCAATCAGCGAGTGTATGCAGTCGCTTGCATTCTCCTCATCTATCTCATCTTCATGAGATAGATGAGGAGCTCTAAGGATGGGTGGTGCTAAGTCTTGGGGCGCATGGATGTGGCGGTGGCTTCATCATCATGCAATGCTATAAACTTGGTAGACAGTTTAATGATTGTATATGCATTTGCCCGCTGGGGATATGCTGCAAAGCATGTCAGCATTCCAAGCTCTTGAATCATGTTTAGCCCTATAACATCATAAATGATGCCACCTTGATTTGCCTGCTGATTCATTCATTCATCTGTGATGTGAAGGGCTTTGGATGGGAGTCCTTATTGCTGCTATGTTGGGTCGTGGAAACATGTACAAAAATGCGGATGCACAAGTGGATCCTATGGCGATTCTCCTGAGCATACATGTGAGACAAAGGCGAAGGTCGGATTGTTGAGTGCATTGAAGAGGGCAAGCGAGAGAAGTGAAGGATGTTGGATTATAGTGCATAATTAACACCTAGAAGCAATGGCCTTCTGAAGTGGAATCGCTGGTGGGTCTTGCATGACTACTTTTATATACCTACCCACACACTCACCCCTCTTGTGTCATAATGTAAGGATGTTGGATTATAGTGCATTGAGGGACGTGGAATCGATGCAAATATGCACCCACACACTCACGCCTCTTGTGTGTCATAATGGATTATAGTGCATTGAGGGACGTGGAATCGATGCAAGTATGCACCCACACACTCACGCCTCTTGTGTGTCATAATGTCAGTCCTCATTAGGAGAGGGAGTGGGGAGAGATGTTGTGGGCAACAAAGAAGGTGGTTTGGAAGGTGAAATAAGACGTGTATGTATAATACCTACCGTTCGTTGCTCATGTAATAATGAAGACGTGTGTGTATAATAGCGTTGCTTATGTAAATAATGAAGACGTGTATGTATAATAGCGTTGCTTGTGTAAATAATGAAGACGTGTATGTATAATAGCGTTGCTTGTGTGTATGTATAATACCGTTGCCTGTGTCCACGTTCGGAATGATATAAAGAAGAACTCAGTAGGCGTGTCTTTGATTAATTAACATCAATGTTTGCGTTTGGAATGATAAAGAAGAAACGGTAGCAGACACGTCACTGATTGACATCATTTGTGTTTGGAATGATGTTGCGCACGGCGAGCGAGTGTGAACGCGAAAAAGCGTGGTGGTTAGGGGCTGGGGTGTGGAGGAGAGGCGCGGGGAGGGTTGTCGGAGGCCGCCGGAAGGCCTGCGTTGTCCCTCCACTGCCGAGAGACGTGGAATCGATGCAAGTATGCACCCACACACTCACGCCTCTTGTGTGTCATAATGTCAGTCCTCATTAGGAGAGGGAGTGGGGAGAGATGTTGTGGGCAACAAAGAAGGTGGTTTGGAAGGTGAAATAAGACGTGTATGTATAATACCTACCGTTCGTTGCTCATGTAATAATGAAGACGTGTGTGTATAATAGCGTTGCTTATGTAAATAATGAAGACGTGTATGTATAATAGCGTTGCTTGTGTAAATAATGAAGACGTGTATGTATAATAGCGTTGCTTGTGTGTATGTATAATACCGTTGCCTGTGTCCACGTTCGGAATGATATAAAGAAGAACTCAGTAGGCGTGTCTTTGATTAATTAACATCAATGTTTGCGTTTGGAATGATAAAGAAGAAACGGTAGCAGACACGTCACTGATTGACATCATTTGTGTTTGGAATGATGTTGCGCACGGCGAGCGAGTGTGAACGCGAAAAAGCGTGGTGGTTAGGGGCTGGGGTGTGGAGGAGAGGCGCGGGGAGGGTTGTCGGAGGCCGCCGGAAGGCCTGCGTTGTCCCTCCACTGCCGAGAGCGGGAGGTGTTCGTCGCTCCGTCGCCGGCCTCCACGCGTTCCCCCCCTCATCAACGAGGCAGACGCCAAACTCCCCTCCGAGAGGGCGCCTACCTCCACTCTTGGCTTGGAGACGGGCGCGCCGTTCAATGGTGGCGGTGATCTCCGGCCCTGCCGCCGCTCACAGAACCTCTCCCCATCCATAATGCCCAACCCATATCCCTCCGATTTCTCGGATTACAGGCCAATTACCCGGGATGCCATACGCCTCGCTCGCTCTCCTCCCTTATCCACATCTTCAATTCTGCTTGCCCTCGTATATGGGTTGGGACACGCATCCCACAGACGCTCCACTTAATTTATTTCCATCCTACAGATTCCCATCTCCTCATCCATCATTCTGCAATTTCTCTACCCTTCACGTCCTCATTTCCGACACACACACACACACCCCCACATCTCTGCCTACCTCCAATCTCCCATCCCACAACACCATGCTCTCCACTCACAATATCTGCGGAATCAATCAAACGCAGCATGATTTGAAGATTTGTTTCCCATTCATTACTCCGATATGCACTTACTCCACTCCCTCATACATCCAACCTCATCTATGCGCACGGTTCTTCCAACATGGCTTTCTCAAGCTTCTTCTTCTTTCCTTACCAATCAATCACATCCAACCGCTGCATGCGTGAGTGAGTCTCCCTAAGCCATCTTGGAAGCCCAACGATACTTCAATCCAAAGCACGTCCTACTTCAAAACACAAAAAAACATTACCACCAACCCAAACAAGTTCACTTTCAAATTCTATCCTCCTCTCCAAGGCATTTCCACCATGGATCTAACCTTCTTCCTTCACCTTCTCTTACCACTCCATAGACATCCTTTCATCCAAAGTCACAAACGAAAACATCTACTCTTAAGCGCTGGGGGTGGGGGGGGGCATCTTACCTCGTGGCCGTAAAAAGTGGCTACTCCCAATCCGCATTTTCCCCAAGCCATTTAGGGTTCACGATGCAATCAAGAAGCACTAGTTTCTTCGCGCCACGTTCCTTCATCATGCAAAGCACCCATTACATGCACAGACATGACATGAGAGAAAGCACTTTCTAAAGAGAAATCCCCTCACTTGGGAATCTCTAGGTCTCGACAATCAAAAACCCGTCGAATTCCTATTCTGCTTCCGGTTTGGGTGGGTCTTAAGGACCAAAACTTGGCTTTCCTACTCTGACCCCCCCCCCCTCCCCACAGAGGGGCAACAATCCAATCCAATCCAAAGATGCATTCTAGCCTAGGTGCAAAACAATGGCCACATGCAAAACATTCATGGAATCTCATATTATGCACACCCGCCTAGCCACAGGGTGCAATGCTCGAACTTTAGGTCGAGATCACGAGGTGGTGCCGTACATCTTCGTACTATGGTCGCCATGCCCGAAATCCAAAATGCTCGACATGTTCAAAGCATGAAACAAGCTTTTGAATGATGCCCAAAACTCCCAAAGCCACAAAGTTTCTCGAGAGTCGTAAGACAATTACGATTCTTGGAACATGGAAGATCTTGAAATGTGTAGAAAAAGAAGAGGCCCCGTATGCGTTTTCCAAGATGAGTGGAACAAATGCGGATTGTGCTAGGGCCCCAAAAATAGAGCTTGAATTTCTCTTAACATGATTGGAGAGCTCCGCAAGCCTAAGAGCTTTCGAAGTGAAAATCACCTTAAACTTGGAAAATGGGAACGCTTCCTAAACCGACGCACATACTGGAAACGTCTTCCCATATCCATCACCACTCCTCATAGTTGCCTCCTCACAATACTTGAAGGAGGTATGCAATACCCACTTTCCTTACCGTTTCATCCATCCGAATTCAGGACTATGCTCTTCTCTCCCTTTCCATCTCAAAATGCCGTACATGTGCCACACTCCCTCACATTTCCATGTGTCGCCTCCATGTCCCCGTTCACTGAGAGTCATGATCATGCTCTTCTCTGATCCCTCATCAAGATGAATGATATTGCTTACTTCGCAACCCGGATGAATCACATAGCTATGCCACACTCTCTTATTTGTGTGCCTATACTCCACTTCTATGTTCTATGACAGACATTTCCACTCTGCCTCTCTCATAAACCTTTCTTGTCTAGAATGGTATGGCTACCCTCCATCCATGTTGAAGTGAAGCAATGAAAGCTATGCGCGTCTTCAATAGGCACGAGCAACCATGGAACCCAAAGAAAGGGCTTCCCTCACACAAGGGCTATGAACAACCATGAAAGTCAAATGAGAGCTCCCAAGCTTGAGATACACCAAGAAGCTCATCAGCGACAAGGACAAAGTGGGAGCTCAAAGAAGAGCTACGGAACTATAGTCGGATGATACCCGGAAGAGCTAGAGAGATCTAGAACTCTTCCCTTATGCTTTACGCCAACCAAGAGAATAAGGAAACCAATTGTATGACGTATAGAAGATATCGGATCAGATGTTGATCTAGCCTTTAGCGGGTCAATGTAATTTTCTCTGAATTGCACAAATCCCACTCTCTTTTCTTCTGTTTTGTAGCACATCAATCTCGTTCTGTTCTAAACATAAAAGGCATGCAAGATAGAAGTGCGCCCCATTCATCTGATATGTAGCAACCCTATCAAATCGATCCTGAGTGCAAGCTATCATTGTTTCTTGTTGGGTTAGTATTTCAAGCATTTGAGGGCATATTGATGAAGAAGAAGGCAACACCTTACAAACGCTATCTCCTTTGTCTAGAGCTAAGGGAAAGCTCAACTTTGCTCTCTTGGGGACTCACAAGAGACGGCTCAATTTATTTTTGAAATTAAAAAATCAAGTGTGGTTGGAAGATGTTGGAAAACTTGACGTTGTGAGCTCAAGCAATGCATCCCCTAACTCAAATATTCCCAAAAGGCTAGTCCTTATAGAAATATGAGAATTCATCCACAAGTTCGATGTTGTTGGTGCTTCTCGAATCCAATTCAAAGTGGAGATGTCTCGATCGACTGAACTTTCCAGACCTCATATACAATGAGGAATGCTTGTGACTACTACAACACTTCACAGGAAGATCGTATGTGCAAGAAAATGCTCTCAAGGCGCTCTAATAGCACTTGACTAATTGTATGATGCCAATCAACAAACACTACCCTAGCCTCAGAAGTGAAGCAAGAGCAAGGGCTTCCCTCGCACAAGGGCTATCAACAACCATGGAAGCCAAATGAGAGATCCCAAGATTGAGAGATACACCAAGAAGCTCATCAGCAAAAAGGACAAAGTGGGAGCTCAAAGAAGAGCCACGAAACTAGTGACAGAAGAGCTAGAGAGATCCGGAACTCTTCCCTTCTGCTTTATGTCAACCAAGAGAAGGATAAGTACGGAAACCTGTTGTATGAGGTATACAAGATATGGGATGAGATGTTGACCTCGCCTTTGGCGGATCAATGTAATTTGCTCTGAATTGCACAAATCCCACTCTCTTTTCTTCTGTTTTGTAGCACGTCAATCTCCTTTTGTTCTAAACACAAAAGGCAGACAAGATAGATTGTGCCCCATTGATCTAATTTGTAGCAAGCCAATCAACTGAGTGCGACGAAAGTACAAGCTATCATTTTTTTTCGTTAGGTTAGTATTTCAAGCATTTGAGGGCTTATTGATGAAGAAGAAGGCAACACCTTCCAAATGCTATCTCCTTTGTCTAGAGGTAAGGGAAAGCTCAAGCATGCTCTCTTAGGCACTCACAAGAGAGGGCTCAAGATATTTTTGGAATTAAAAAGTCAGGTGTGGTTGGAAGATGTTGGAAAACTTGAAGTTGTGAGCTCAATCACCATCTCTGAGGCTATCTGCAATGCATTCCCTGACTCAAATATGCCCAAAGGGCCAATCCTTATAGAAATATGAGAATTCATGCACAAGTTCAATGTTGTTGTTGCTTTTGGTATCCAATTCAAAGTGGAGATGTTTTGACTGAACTTTCCAGACCTCACATACAATCAGCAATGCTTGTGACTATTACAACACTTCACAGGAAGATCATATGTGCAAGAAAATGCTTTGAATTCGCTCTAGTAGCACTTGCACTAATTGAATGAGGCCAATCAACAAACACTACCCTAGCCTCAGAAGTGAGGCAAGAGCAAGGGCTTCCCTCACACAAGAGCTGTGAACAACCATGGAAGTCAAATGAGAGATCCCGAGCTTGAGATACACCAAGGAGCTCATCAGCGACAAGGACAAAGGGGGAGCTCAAAGAAGAGCTACAAAACCATAGTCCGACGATAGTCGGAAGAGCTAGACAGATCCCGAACTCTTCCCTTCTGCTTTATGTCAACCAAGAGAAGGATGTATAAGGAAACCAATTGTATGAGGTATACAAGATATCGGATGAGATGTTGAACTAGCCTTTAGCGGATCAATGTAATTTGTTCTAAATTGCACAAATCCCACTCTCTTTTCTTCTGTTTTGTAGCACGTCAATATCGTTCTGTTCTAAACACAAAAGGCATACAAGATAGATTGTGCCCCATTGATGTAATTTGTAGCAAGCCAATTAAGTCAATCGTGAGTGCTACCAAAGTGCAAGCTATCTTTTTTTTTTTTTTGGTTAGGTTAGTATTTCAAGCATTTGAAGGCGTATTGATGAAGAAGAAGGCAACACCTTCCAAATGCTATAGCACTTGGACTAATTGTATGAGGCCAATCAAACAAAACTACCCTAGCCTCATAAGTGAAGCAAGAGCTATTGTTACTCAAGAAACACTCCCCAAAAAATAAGGGAGGGGATGTGGATAGCTACCCCGGGGGAAGGAATTTTAATGATAAATGTAAGGAAAGTGGTGTGGTTACTCTAGTGGGAGATGAATGTATTTCAAATGTTGGTAAACTCGCCGAGTCGGAGAAGAGCTTTCGTGCTCGCATATGCATAGTTGGAAGTCATTGCACATGAGATTTTGGTTGGTACTCTCCCTCATCCATCAAATTTTAAAATATGGCTCTAGAGGCCTCTCAATTGGGACATGAAAGTATCTCATATAGTGCAAAGAGGAGGTGTATCATCACGTCAAAGATTCCACATTGGCACGCAAGACCTTGATGGCATGAGTTAAGTCTCTCGTGAGAGCTAGATGAAATGTGCCATCACTTGAGAAGAAAACGGAAGCCCAAAAATGGTCCTAAGAGGAAATGTGCCATCACTTGAGAAGAAAATGGAAGCCCAAAAATGGTCCTAAGAGAGAGCCAAAACACTCCAAGATTGCTCCAGATCTTTCTAACATGGTTATCGACCAAGTAAGAAGCATTCTCCCCGTATCCGCTTCATCAACTTCGTCATCACTTAGAGGTTTCACTCGTAGTGTGAAACATCCATACATCAAAAGTTTTGAGATGTATGTGTTACACCCACTCTTTTGCCTTTCTCGCACCCATTGCCTTGCTTGCTCCCAATATTCTATTCTAGATGCATGGAGCTTTGTACGACTCCCTATGAGGGGCGCATCTCTTCATTGGTGATAACCTCAACAAATTTCTTCATGACCAAAGAAACACAGATGTTCAATCTTTTTCCGAGATAGAGTCCAAACAAACAAAGTTTGACATGACAATAGTCTCCGCTTGTCATTAAAAAAGAAAAAAGAAAATCAATAATCTTGAAGAGAATCTCCATAATAATCCAAACATTAAGCACACGATACTGAAGGTAACAACATTGAGGAATCCATTGAATCCACCCAACATTAATATATCCGAGGAATGCATCTTTTAAACATCTCTTTTGGAAGCAATACCTACCCCATCATGAAAGAATCCTCATGTACAAGCTATCCCACATACTCTTGGAGCCCGAGGACTTCGTGGATGCCACAATGTGGACCAACCTTACAGAACGTGCATGCCGTTTGTCCGTGCGTTAACGTAGGGATGTTGTATGTTCTTGGACCTTTAAATTTAATTTAAGGAAACCAATGGATTAGTGCAAGACACAGTTAACAACTGTGACCACCATGTGCTAGAGAGATGATTCTCCTCCTAAGCTTATGGCTGTATATATAGCTTCTCGAATCAACGAGGAACACAAGTGCACGTGCAATCTCCTCTACTCCTTTAACATCTTCCACTAGAGTCTACTAGTGCATGTGCGATCTCCTCTAGAGTCCACAAGTGCATGTGCAATCTCCTCTAGAGTCCACAACTAGAGTCCGTAACTACATGTGCAATCTCCTCTACTCCTTTAACATCTTCCACTAGAGTATACTAGTGCATGTGCGATCTCCTCTAGAGTCCACAAGTGCATGTGCAATCTCCTCTAGAGTCCACAACTAGAGTCCACAAGTGCATGTGCAATCTCCTCTACTCCTTTAACATCTTCCACTAGAGTCTACTAGTGTTTGGAGTGATCTCGACCACTGCTTTCGTACCTTCCACAAGTGTTTAGTGTACTTGTCACTCGAGTTAAGCCTCTCTGGACTCAAGTTTCAAAGAAGAAGCATTAGAATAAGCACTATGATTATGAACATTAGGGAGCGATCAAACACAAGCTCTAGGAGAACAACATGTTGGCATGGAAATACGGAGAGACAGTTGAGGTGAAGAGACACACCGGTGAGTACAGTAGTGGAGAGTGAGTTTAGATACATTAAGCACAATAGGGTTTCAAAGCTGACCCTCGCCACCTTGCAATATCATACAAAAGCAGCTTTAAAGTACCAAAGCACACTCTTGCTCGTGTTCCTTTGAAGCAACGTGAAGACCTCAAGAGAATCGGATTTGTGATTTTCATTTATTGATATTTTATCCAAGGGTTCCGGTACGCATCAACAACAACATGTCTATCAAAAGGACATCAACGACAGTGCTAAGTTTGTGGCATTACATTCTATAGATGTTTTATTAGCACCGCTCTAAGTGTGGAAATATAGATGATAAGGTTATTTGCACTTACTTTGTGTGTGTGTGTGTGTGTGTGTGTCGTTTGTGATGAAGTCCAAGAAACTCGAAAGCATAAGGGCGAGGAAAGAGGGGAAGCATACTTGTTTATACTTGAGCCTAAAGAGATTGATTGTGAGGCTCCTTACAGAGAATGCATGACTAGGAGAATATAAAGAAAAAAGATCAATCAGCGAGTGTATGCAGTCGCTTGCATTCTCCTCATCTATCTCATCTTCATGAGATAGATGAGGAGCTCTAAGGATGGGTGGTGCTAAGTCTTGGGGCGCATGGATGTGGCGGTGGCTTCATCATCATGCAATGCTATAAACTTGGTAGACAGTTTAATGATTGTATATGCATTTGCCCGCTGGGGATATGCTGCAAAGCATGTCAGCATTCCAAGCTCTTGAATCATGTTTAGCCCTATAACATCATAAATGATGCCACCTTGATTTGCCTGCTGATTCATTCATTCATCTGTGATGTGAAGGGCTTTGGATGGGAGTCCTTATTGCTGCTATGTTGGGTCGTGGAAACATGTACAAAAATGCGGATGCACAAGTGGATCCTATGGCGATTCTCCTGAGCATACATGTGAGACAAAGGCGAAGGTCGGATTGTTGAGTGCATTGAAGAGGGCAAGCGAGAGAAGTGAAGGATGTTGGATTATAGTGCATAATTAACACCTAGAAGCAATGGCCTTCTGAAGTGGAATCGCTGGTGGGTCTTGCATGACTACTTTTATATACCTACCCACACACTCACCCCTCTTGTGTCATAATGTAAGGATGTTGGATTATAGTGCATTGAGGGACGTGGAATCGATGCAAATATGCACCCACACACTCACGCCTCTTGTGTGTCATAATGGATTATAGTGCATTGAGGGACGTGGAATCGATGCAAGTATGCACCCACACACTCACGCCTCTTGTGTGTCATAATGTCAGTCCTCATTAGGAGAGGGAGTGGGGAGAGATGTTGTGGGCAACAAAGAAGGTGGTTTGGAAGGTGAAATAAGACGTGTATGTATAATACCTACCGTTCGTTGCTCATGTAATAATGAAGACGTGTGTGTATAATAGCGTTGCTTATGTAAATAATGAAGACGTGTATGTATAATAGCGTTGCTTGTGTAAATAATGAAGACGTGTATGTATAATAGCGTTGCTTGTGTGTATGTATAATACCGTTGCCTGTGTCCACGTTCGGAATGATATAAAGAAGAACTCAGTAGGCGTGTCTTTGATTAATTAACATCAATGTTTGCGTTTGGAATGATAAAGAAGAAACGGTAGCAGACACGTCACTGATTGACATCATTTGTGTTTGGAATGATGTTGCGCACGGCGAGCGAGTGTGAACGCGAAAAAGCGTGGTGGTTAGGGGCTGGGGTGTGGAGGAGAGGCGCGGGGAGGGTTGTCGGAGGCCGCCGGAAGGCCTGCGTTGTCCCTCCACTGCCGAGAGACGTGGAATCGATGCAAGTATGCACCCACACACTCACGCCTCTTGTGTGTCATAATGTCAGTCCTCATTAGGAGAGGGAGTGGGGAGAGATGTTGTGGGCAACAAAGAAGGTGGTTTGGAAGGTGAAATAAGACGTGTATGTATAATACCTACCGTTCGTTGCTCATGTAATAATGAAGACGTGTGTGTATAATAGCGTTGCTTATGTAAATAATGAAGACGTGTATGTATAATAGCGTTGCTTGTGTAAATAATGAAGACGTGTATGTATAATAGCGTTGCTTGTGTGTATGTATAATACCGTTGCCTGTGTCCACGTTCGGAATGATATAAAGAAGAACTCAGTAGGCGTGTCTTTGATTAATTAACATCAATGTTTGCGTTTGGAATGATAAAGAAGAAACGGTAGCAGACACGTCACTGATTGACATCATTTGTGTTTGGAATGATGTTGCGCACGGCGAGCGAGTGTGAACGCGAAAAAGCGTGGTGGTTAGGGGCTGGGGTGTGGAGGAGAGGCGCGGGGAGGGTTGTCGGAGGCCGCCGGAAGGCCTGCGTTGTCCCTCCACTGCCGAGAGCGGGAGGTGTTCGTCGCTCCGTCGCCGGCCTCCACGCGTTCCCCCCCTCATCAACGAGGCAGACGCCAAACTCCCCTCCGAGAGGGCGCCTACCTCCACTCTTGGCTTGGAGACGGGCGCGCCGTTCAATGGTGGCGGTGATCTCCGGCCCTGCCGCCGCTCACAGAACCTCTCCCCATCCATAATGCCCAACCCATATCCCTCCGATTTCTCGGATTACAGGCCAATTACCCGGGATGCCATACGCCTCGCTCGCTCTCCTCCCTTATCCACATCTTCAATTCTGCTTGCCCTCGTATATGGGTTGGGACACGCATCCCACAGACGCTCCACTTAATTTATTTCCATCCTACAGATTCCCATCTCCTCATCCATCATTCTGCAATTTCTCTACCCTTCACGTCCTCATTTCCGACACACACACACACACCCCCACATCTCTGCCTACCTCCAATCTCCCATCCCACAACACCATGCTCTCCACTCACAATATCTGCGGAATCAATCAAACGCAGCATGATTTGAAGATTTGTTTCCCATTCATTACTCCGATATGCACTTACTCCACTCCCTCATACATCCAACCTCATCTATGCGCACGGTTCTTCCAACATGGCTTTCTCAAGCTTCTTCTTCTTTCCTTACCAATCAATCACATCCAACCGCTGCATGCGTGAGTGAGTCTCCCTAAGCCATCTTGGAAGCCCAACGATACTTCAATCCAAAGCACGTCCTACTTCAAAACACAAAAAAACATTACCACCAACCCAAACAAGTTCACTTTCAAATTCTATCCTCCTCTCCAAGGCATTTCCACCATGGATCTAACCTTCTTCCTTCACCTTCTCTTACCACTCCATAGACATCCTTTCATCCAAAGTCACAAACGAAAACATCTACTCTTAAGCGCTGGGGGTGGGGGGGGGCATCTTACCTCGTGGCCGTAAAAAGTGGCTACTCCCAATCCGCATTTTCCCCAAGCCATTTAGGGTTCACGATGCAATCAAGAAGCACTAGTTTCTTCGCGCCACGTTCCTTCATCATGCAAAGCACCCATTACATGCACAGACATGACATGAGAGAAAGCACTTTCTAAAGAGAAATCCCCTCACTTGGGAATCTCTAGGTCTCGACAATCAAAAACCCGTCGAATTCCTATTCTGCTTCCGGTTTGGGTGGGTCTTAAGGACCAAAACTTGGCTTTCCTACTCTGACCCCCCCCCCCCTCCCCACAGAGGGGCAACAATCCAATCCAATCCAAAGATGCATTCTAGCCTAGGTGCAAAACAATGGCCACATGCAAAACATTCATGGAATCTCATATTATGCACACCCGCCTAGCCACAGGGTGCAATGCTCGAACTTTAGGTCGAGATCACGAGGTGGTGCCGTACATCTTCGTACTATGGTCGCCATGCCCGAAATCCAAAATGCTCGACATGTTCAAAGCATGAAACAAGCTTTTGAATGATGCCCAAAACTCCCAAAGCCACAAAGTTTCTCGAGAGTCGTAAGACAATTACGATTCTTGGAACATGGAAGATCTTGAAATGTGTAGAAAAAGAAGAGGCCCCGTATGCGTTTTCCAAGATGAGTGGAACAAATGCGGATTGTGCTAGGGCCCCAAAAATAGAGCTTGAATTTCTCTTAACATGATTGGAGAGCTCCGCAAGCCTAAGAGCTTTCGAAGTGAAAATCACCTTAAACTTGGAAAATGGGAACGCTTCCTAAACCGACGCACATACTGGAAACGTCTTCCCATATCCATCACCACTCCTCATAGTTGCCTCCTCACAATACTTGAAGGAGGTATGCAATACCCACTTTCCTTACCGTTTCATCCATCCGAATTCAGGACTATGCTCTTCTCTCCCTTTCCATCTCAAAATGCCGTACATGTGCCACACTCCCTCACATTTCCATGTGTCGCCTCCATGTCCCCGTTCACTGAGAGTCATGATCATGCTCTTCTCTGATCCCTCATCAAGATGAATGATATTGCTTACTTCGCAACCCGGATGAATCACATAGCTATGCCACACTCTCTTATTTGTGTGCCTATACTCCACTTCTATGTTCTATGACAGACATTTCCACTCTGCCTCTCTCATAAACCTTTCTTGTCTAGAATGGTATGGCTACCCTCCATCCATGTTGAAGTGAAGCAATGAAAGCTATGCGCGTCTTCAATAGGCACGAGCAACCATGGAACCCAAAGAAAGGGCTTCCCTCACACAAGGGCTATGAACAACCATGAAAGTCAAATGAGAGCTCCCAAGCTTGAGATACACCAAGAAGCTCATCAGCGACAAGGACAAAGTGGGAGCTCAAAGAAGAGCTACGGAACTATAGTCGGATGATACCCGGAAGAGCTAGAGAGATCTAGAACTCTTCCCTTATGCTTTACGCCAACCAAGAGAATAAGGAAACCAATTGTATGACGTATAGAAGATATCGGATCAGATGTTGATCTAGCCTTTAGCGGGTCAATGTAATTTTCTCTGAATTGCACAAATCCCACTCTCTTTTCTTCTGTTTTGTAGCACATCAATCTCGTTCTGTTCTAAACATAAAAGGCATGCAAGATAGAAGTGCGCCCCATTCATCTGATATGTAGCAACCCTATCAAATCGATCCTGAGTGCAAGCTATCATTGTTTCTTGTTGGGTTAGTATTTCAAGCATTTGAGGGCATATTGATGAAGAAGAAGGCAACACCTTACAAACGCTATCTCCTTTGTCTAGAGCTAAGGGAAAGCTCAACTTTGCTCTCTTGGGGACTCACAAGAGACGGCTCAATTTATTTTTGAAATTAAAAAATCAAGTGTGGTTGGAAGATGTTGGAAAACTTGACGTTGTGAGCTCAAGCAATGCATCCCCTAACTCAAATATTCCCAAAAGGCTAGTCCTTATAGAAATATGAGAATTCATCCACAAGTTCGATGTTGTTGGTGCTTCTCGAATCCAATTCAAAGTGGAGATGTCTCGATCGACTGAACTTTCCAGACCTCATATACAATGAGGAATGCTTGTGACTACTACAACACTTCACAGGAAGATCGTATGTGCAAGAAAATGCTCTCAAGGCGCTCTAATAGCACTTGACTAATTGTATGATGCCAATCAACAAACACTACCCTAGCCTCAGAAGTGAAGCAAGAGCAAGGGCTTCCCTCGCACAAGGGCTATCAACAACCATGGAAGCCAAATGAGAGATCCCAAGATTGAGAGATACACCAAGAAGCTCATCAGCAAAAAGGACAAAGTGGGAGCTCAAAGAAGAGCCACGAAACTAGTGACAGAAGAGCTAGAGAGATCCGGAACTCTTCCCTTCTGCTTTATGTCAACCAAGAGAAGGATAAGTACGGAAACCTGTTGTATGAGGTATACAAGATATGGGATGAGATGTTGACCTCGCCTTTGGCGGATCAATGTAATTTGCTCTGAATTGCACAAATCCCACTCTCTTTTCTTCTGTTTTGTAGCACGTCAATCTCCTTTTGTTCTAAACACAAAAGGCAGACAAGATAGATTGTGCCCCATTGATCTAATTTGTAGCAAGCCAATCAACTGAGTGCGACGAAAGTACAAGCTATCATTTTTTTTCGTTAGGTTAGTATTTCAAGCATTTGAGGGCTTATTGATGAAGAAGAAGGCAACACCTTCCAAATGCTATCTCCTTTGTCTAGAGGTAAGGGAAAGCTCAAGCATGCTCTCTTAGGCACTCACAAGAGAGGGCTCAAGATATTTTTGGAATTAAAAAGTCAGGTGTGGTTGGAAGATGTTGGAAAACTTGAAGTTGTGAGCTCAATCACCATCTCTGAGGCTATCTGCAATGCATTCCCTGACTCAAATATGCCCAAAGGGCCAATCCTTATAGAAATATGAGAATTCATGCACAAGTTCAATGTTGTTGTTGCTTTTGGTATCCAATTCAAAGTGGAGATGTTTTGACTGAACTTTCCAGACCTCACATACAATCAGCAATGCTTGTGACTATTACAACACTTCACAGGAAGATCATATGTGCAAGAAAATGCTTTGAATTCGCTCTAGTAGCACTTGCACTAATTGAATGAGGCCAATCAACAAACACTACCCTAGCCTCAGAAGTGAGGCAAGAGCAAGGGCTTCCCTCACACAAGAGCTGTGAACAACCATGGAAGTCAAATGAGAGATCCCGAGCTTGAGATACACCAAGGAGCTCATCAGCGACAAGGACAAAGGGGGAGCTCAAAGAAGAGCTACAAAACCATAGTCCGACGATAGTCGGAAGAGCTAGACAGATCCCGAACTCTTCCCTTCTGCTTTATGTCAACCAAGAGAAGGATGTATAAGGAAACCAATTGTATGAGGTATACAAGATATCGGATGAGATGTTGAACTAGCCTTTAGCGGATCAATGTAATTTGTTCTAAATTGCACAAATCCCACTCTCTTTTCTTCTGTTTTGTAGCACGTCAATATCGTTCTGTTCTAAACACAAAAGGCATACAAGATAGATTGTGCCCCATTGATGTAATTTGTAGCAAGCCAATTAAGTCAATCGTGAGTGCTACCAAAGTGCAAGCTATCTTTTTTTTTTTTTTGGTTAGGTTAGTATTTCAAGCATTTGAAGGCGTATTGATGAAGAAGAAGGCAACACCTTCCAAATGCTATAGCACTTGGACTAATTGTATGAGGCCAATCAAACAAAACTACCCTAGCCTCATAAGTGAAGCAAGAGCTATTGTTACTCAAGAAACACTCCCCAAAAAATAAGGGAGGGGATGTGGATAGCTACCCCGGGGGAAGGAATTTTAATGATAAATGTAAGGAAAGTGGTGTGGTTACTCTAGTGGGAGATGAATGTATTTCAAATGTTGGTAAACTCGCCGAGTCGGAGAAGAGCTTTCGTGCTCGCATATGCATAGTTGGAAGTCATTGCACATGAGATTTTGGTTGGTACTCTCCCTCATCCATCAAATTTTAAAATATGGCTCTAGAGGCCTCTCAATTGGGACATGAAAGTATCTCATATAGTGCAAAGAGGAGGTGTATCATCACGTCAAAGATTCCACATTGGCACGCAAGACCTTGATGGCATGAGTTAAGTCTCTCGTGAGAGCTAGATGAAATGTGCCATCACTTGAGAAGAAAACGGAAGCCCAAAAATGGTCCTAAGAGGAAATGTGCCATCACTTGAGAAGAAAATGGAAGCCCAAAAATGGTCCTAAGAGAGAGCCAAAACACTCCAAGATTGCTCCAGATCTTTCTAACATGGTTATCGACCAAGTAAGAAGCATTCTCCCCGTATCCGCTTCATCAACTTCGTCATCACTTAGAGGTTTCACTCGTAGTGTGAAACATCCATACATCAAAAGTTTTGAGATGTATGTGTTACACCCACTCTTTTGCCTTTCTCGCACCCATTGCCTTGCTTGCTCCCAATATTCTATTCTAGATGCATGGAGCTTTGTACGACTCCCTATGAGGGGCGCATCTCTTCATTGGTGATAACCTCAACAAATTTCTTCATGACCAAAGAAACACAGATGTTCAATCTTTTTCCGAGATAGAGTCCAAACAAACAAAGTTTGACATGACAATAGTCTCCGCTTGTCATTAAAAAAGAAAAAAGAAAATCAATAATCTTGAAGAGAATCTCCATAATAATCCAAACATTAAGCACACGATACTGAAGGTAACAACATTGAGGAATCCATTGAATCCACCCAACATTAATATATCCGAGGAATGCATCTTTTAAACATCTCTTTTGGAAGCAATACCTACCCCATCATGAAAGAATCCTCATGTACAAGCTATCCCACATACTCTTGGAGCCCGAGGACTTCGTGGATGCCACAATGTGGACCAACCTTACAGAACGTGCATGCCGTTTGTCCGTGCGTTAACGTAGGGATGTTGTATGTTCTTGGACCTTTAAATTTAATTTAAGGAAACCAATGGATTAGTGCAAGACACAGTTAACAACTGTGACCACCATGTGCTAGAGAGATGATTCTCCTCCTAAGCTTATGGCTGTATATATAGCTTCTCGAATCAACGAGGAACACAAGTGCACGTGCAATCTCCTCTACTCCTTTAACATCTTCCACTAGAGTCTACTAGTGCATGTGCGATCTCCTCTAGAGTCCACAAGTGCATGTGCAATCTCCTCTAGAGTCCACAACTAGAGTCCGTAACTACATGTGCAATCTCCTCTACTCCTTTAACATCTTCCACTAGAGTATACTAGTGCATGTGCGATCTCCTCTAGAGTCCACAAGTGCATGTGCAATCTCCTCTAGAGTCCACAACTAGAGTCCACAAGTGCATGTGCAATCTCCTCTACTCCTTTAACATCTTCCACTAGAGTCTACTAGTGTTTGGAGTGATCTCGACCACTGCTTTCGTACCTTCCACAAGTGTTTAGTGTACTTGTCACTCGAGTTAAGCCTCTCTGGACTCAAGTTTCAAAGAAGAAGCATTAGAATAAGCACTATGATTATGAACATTAGGGAGCGATCAAACACAAGCTCTAGGAGAACAACATGTTGGCATGGAAATACGGAGAGACAGTTGAGGTGAAGAGACACACCGGTGAGTACAGTAGTGGAGAGTGAGTTTAGATACATTAAGCACAATAGGGTTTCAAAGCTGACCCTCGCCACCTTGCAATATCATACAAAAGCAGCTTTAAAGTACCAAAGCACACTCTTGCTCGTGTTCCTTTGAAGCAACGTGAAGACCTCAAGAGAATCGGATTTGTGATTTTCATTTATTGATATTTTATCCAAGGGTTCCGGTACGCATCAACAACAACATGTCTATCAAAAGGACATCAACGACAGTGCTAAGTTTGTGGCATTACATTCTATAGATGTTTTATTAGCACCGCTCTAAGTGTGGAAATATAGATGATAAGGTTATTTGCACTTACTTTGTGTGTGTGTGTGTGTGTGTGTGTCGTTTGTGATGAAGTCCAAGAAACTCGAAAGCATAAGGGCGAGGAAAGAGGGGAAGCATACTTGTTTATACTTGAGCCTAAAGAGATTGATTGTGAGGCTCCTTACAGAGAATGCATGACTAGGAGAATATAAAGAAAAAAGATCAATCAGCGAGTGTATGCAGTCGCTTGCATTCTCCTCATCTATCTCATCTTCATGAGATAGATGAGGAGCTCTAAGGATGGGTGGTGCTAAGTCTTGGGGCGCATGGATGTGGCGGTGGCTTCATCATCATGCAATGCTATAAACTTGGTAGACAGTTTAATGATTGTATATGCATTTGCCCGCTGGGGATATGCTGCAAAGCATGTCAGCATTCCAAGCTCTTGAATCATGTTTAGCCCTATAACATCATAAATGATGCCACCTTGATTTGCCTGCTGATTCATTCATTCATCTGTGATGTGAAGGGCTTTGGATGGGAGTCCTTATTGCTGCTATGTTGGGTCGTGGAAACATGTACAAAAATGCGGATGCACAAGTGGATCCTATGGCGATTCTCCTGAGCATACATGTGAGACAAAGGCGAAGGTCGGATTGTTGAGTGCATTGAAGAGGGCAAGCGAGAGAAGTGAAGGATGTTGGATTATAGTGCATAATTAACACCTAGAAGCAATGGCCTTCTGAAGTGGAATCGCTGGTGGGTCTTGCATGACTACTTTTATATACCTACCCACACACTCACCCCTCTTGTGTCATAATGTAAGGATGTTGGATTATAGTGCATTGAGGGACGTGGAATCGATGCAAATATGCACCCACACACTCACGCCTCTTGTGTGTCATAATGGATTATAGTGCATTGAGGGACGTGGAATCGATGCAAGTATGCACCCACACACTCACGCCTCTTGTGTGTCATAATGTCAGTCCTCATTAGGAGAGGGAGTGGGGAGAGATGTTGTGGGCAACAAAGAAGGTGGTTTGGAAGGTGAAATAAGACGTGTATGTATAATACCTACCGTTCGTTGCTCATGTAATAATGAAGACGTGTGTGTATAATAGCGTTGCTTATGTAAATAATGAAGACGTGTATGTATAATAGCGTTGCTTGTGTAAATAATGAAGACGTGTATGTATAATAGCGTTGCTTGTGTGTATGTATAATACCGTTGCCTGTGTCCACGTTCGGAATGATATAAAGAAGAACTCAGTAGGCGTGTCTTTGATTAATTAACATCAATGTTTGCGTTTGGAATGATAAAGAAGAAACGGTAGCAGACACGTCACTGATTGACATCATTTGTGTTTGGAATGATGTTGCGCACGGCGAGCGAGTGTGAACGCGAAAAAGCGTGGTGGTTAGGGGCTGGGGTGTGGAGGAGAGGCGCGGGGAGGGTTGTCGGAGGCCGCCGGAAGGCCTGCGTTGTCCCTCCACTGCCGAGAGACGTGGAATCGATGCAAGTATGCACCCACACACTCACGCCTCTTGTGTGTCATAATGTCAGTCCTCATTAGGAGAGGGAGTGGGGAGAGATGTTGTGGGCAACAAAGAAGGTGGTTTGGAAGGTGAAATAAGACGTGTATGTATAATACCTACCGTTCGTTGCTCATGTAATAATGAAGACGTGTGTGTATAATAGCGTTGCTTATGTAAATAATGAAGACGTGTATGTATAATAGCGTTGCTTGTGTAAATAATGAAGACGTGTATGTATAATAGCGTTGCTTGTGTGTATGTATAATACCGTTGCCTGTGTCCACGTTCGGAATGATATAAAGAAGAACTCAGTAGGCGTGTCTTTGATTAATTAACATCAATGTTTGCGTTTGGAATGATAAAGAAGAAACGGTAGCAGACACGTCACTGATTGACATCATTTGTGTTTGGAATGATGTTGCGCACGGCGAGCGAGTGTGAACGCGAAAAAGCGTGGTGGTTAGGGGCTGGGGTGTGGAGGAGAGGCGCGGGGAGGGTTGTCGGAGGCCGCCGGAAGGCCTGCGTTGTCCCTCCACTGCCGAGAGCGGGAGGTGTTCGTCGCTCCGTCGCCGGCCTCCACGCGTTCCCCCCCTCATCAACGAGGCAGACGCCAAACTCCCCTCCGAGAGGGCGCCTACCTCCACTCTTGGCTTGGAGACGGGCGCGCCGTTCAATGGTGGCGGTGATCTCCGGCCCTGCCGCCGCTCACAGAACCTCTCCCCATCCATAATGCCCAACCCATATCCCTCCGATTTCTCGGATTACAGGCCAATTACCCGGGATGCCATACGCCTCGCTCGCTCTCCTCCCTTATCCACATCTTCAATTCTGCTTGCCCTCGTATATGGGTTGGGACACGCATCCCACAGACGCTCCACTTAATTTATTTCCATCCTACAGATTCCCATCTCCTCATCCATCATTCTGCAATTTCTCTACCCTTCACGTCCTCATTTCCGACACACACACACACACCCCCACATCTCTGCCTACCTCCAATCTCCCATCCCACAACACCATGCTCTCCACTCACAATATCTGCGGAATCAATCAAACGCAGCATGATTTGAAGATTTGTTTCCCATTCATTACTCCGATATGCACTTACTCCACTCCCTCATACATCCAACCTCATCTATGCGCACGGTTCTTCCAACATGGCTTTCTCAAGCTTCTTCTTCTTTCCTTACCAATCAATCACATCCAACCGCTGCATGCGTGAGTGAGTCTCCCTAAGCCATCTTGGAAGCCCAACGATACTTCAATCCAAAGCACGTCCTACTTCAAAACACAAAAAAACATTACCACCAACCCAAACAAGTTCACTTTCAAATTCTATCCTCCTCTCCAAGGCATTTCCACCATGGATCTAACCTTCTTCCTTCACCTTCTCTTACCACTCCATAGACATCCTTTCATCCAAAGTCACAAACGAAAACATCTACTCTTAAGCGCTGGGGGTGGGGGGGGGCATCTTACCTCGTGGCCGTAAAAAGTGGCTACTCCCAATCCGCATTTTCCCCAAGCCATTTAGGGTTCACGATGCAATCAAGAAGCACTAGTTTCTTCGCGCCACGTTCCTTCATCATGCAAAGCACCCATTACATGCACAGACATGACATGAGAGAAAGCACTTTCTAAAGAGAAATCCCCTCACTTGGGAATCTCTAGGTCTCGACAATCAAAAACCCGTCGAATTCCTATTCTGCTTCCGGTTTGGGTGGGTCTTAAGGACCAAAACTTGGCTTTCCTACTCTGACCCCCCCCCCCTCCCCACAGAGGGGCAACAATCCAATCCAATCCAAAGATGCATTCTAGCCTAGGTGCAAAACAATGGCCACATGCAAAACATTCATGGAATCTCATATTATGCACACCCGCCTAGCCACAGGGTGCAATGCTCGAACTTTAGGTCGAGATCACGAGGTGGTGCCGTACATCTTCGTACTATGGTCGCCATGCCCGAAATCCAAAATGCTCGACATGTTCAAAGCATGAAACAAGCTTTTGAATGATGCCCAAAACTCCCAAAGCCACAAAGTTTCTCGAGAGTCGTAAGACAATTACGATTCTTGGAACATGGAAGATCTTGAAATGTGTAGAAAAAGAAGAGGCCCCGTATGCGTTTTCCAAGATGAGTGGAACAAATGCGGATTGTGCTAGGGCCCCAAAAATAGAGCTTGAATTTCTCTTAACATGATTGGAGAGCTCCGCAAGCCTAAGAGCTTTCGAAGTGAAAATCACCTTAAACTTGGAAAATGGGAACGCTTCCTAAACCGACGCACATACTGGAAACGTCTTCCCATATCCATCACCACTCCTCATAGTTGCCTCCTCACAATACTTGAAGGAGGTATGCAATACCCACTTTCCTTACCGTTTCATCCATCCGAATTCAGGACTATGCTCTTCTCTCCCTTTCCATCTCAAAATGCCGTACATGTGCCACACTCCCTCACATTTCCATGTGTCGCCTCCATGTCCCCGTTCACTGAGAGTCATGATCATGCTCTTCTCTGATCCCTCATCAAGATGAATGATATTGCTTACTTCGCAACCCGGATGAATCACATAGCTATGCCACACTCTCTTATTTGTGTGCCTATACTCCACTTCTATGTTCTATGACAGACATTTCCACTCTGCCTCTCTCATAAACCTTTCTTGTCTAGAATGGTATGGCTACCCTCCATCCATGTTGAAGTGAAGCAATGAAAGCTATGCGCGTCTTCAATAGGCACGAGCAACCATGGAACCCAAAGAAAGGGCTTCCCTCACACAAGGGCTATGAACAACCATGAAAGTCAAATGAGAGCTCCCAAGCTTGAGATACACCAAGAAGCTCATCAGCGACAAGGACAAAGTGGGAGCTCAAAGAAGAGCTACGGAACTATAGTCGGATGATACCCGGAAGAGCTAGAGAGATCTAGAACTCTTCCCTTATGCTTTACGCCAACCAAGAGAATAAGGAAACCAATTGTATGACGTATAGAAGATATCGGATCAGATGTTGATCTAGCCTTTAGCGGGTCAATGTAATTTTCTCTGAATTGCACAAATCCCACTCTCTTTTCTTCTGTTTTGTAGCACATCAATCTCGTTCTGTTCTAAACATAAAAGGCATGCAAGATAGAAGTGCGCCCCATTCATCTGATATGTAGCAACCCTATCAAATCGATCCTGAGTGCAAGCTATCATTGTTTCTTGTTGGGTTAGTATTTCAAGCATTTGAGGGCATATTGATGAAGAAGAAGGCAACACCTTACAAACGCTATCTCCTTTGTCTAGAGCTAAGGGAAAGCTCAACTTTGCTCTCTTGGGGACTCACAAGAGACGGCTCAATTTATTTTTGAAATTAAAAAATCAAGTGTGGTTGGAAGATGTTGGAAAACTTGACGTTGTGAGCTCAAGCAATGCATCCCCTAACTCAAATATTCCCAAAAGGCTAGTCCTTATAGAAATATGAGAATTCATCCACAAGTTCGATGTTGTTGGTGCTTCTCGAATCCAATTCAAAGTGGAGATGTCTCGATCGACTGAACTTTCCAGACCTCATATACAATGAGGAATGCTTGTGACTACTACAACACTTCACAGGAAGATCGTATGTGCAAGAAAATGCTCTCAAGGCGCTCTAATAGCACTTGACTAATTGTATGATGCCAATCAACAAACACTACCCTAGCCTCAGAAGTGAAGCAAGAGCAAGGGCTTCCCTCGCACAAGGGCTATCAACAACCATGGAAGCCAAATGAGAGATCCCAAGATTGAGAGATACACCAAGAAGCTCATCAGCAAAAAGGACAAAGTGGGAGCTCAAAGAAGAGCCACGAAACTAGTGACAGAAGAGCTAGAGAGATCCGGAACTCTTCCCTTCTGCTTTATGTCAACCAAGAGAAGGATAAGTACGGAAACCTGTTGTATGAGGTATACAAGATATGGGATGAGATGTTGACCTCGCCTTTGGCGGATCAATGTAATTTGCTCTGAATTGCACAAATCCCACTCTCTTTTCTTCTGTTTTGTAGCACGTCAATCTCCTTTTGTTCTAAACACAAAAGGCAGACAAGATAGATTGTGCCCCATTGATCTAATTTGTAGCAAGCCAATCAACTGAGTGCGACGAAAGTACAAGCTATCATTTTTTTTCGTTAGGTTAGTATTTCAAGCATTTGAGGGCTTATTGATGAAGAAGAAGGCAACACCTTCCAAATGCTATCTCCTTTGTCTAGAGGTAAGGGAAAGCTCAAGCATGCTCTCTTAGGCACTCACAAGAGAGGGCTCAAGATATTTTTGGAATTAAAAAGTCAGGTGTGGTTGGAAGATGTTGGAAAACTTGAAGTTGTGAGCTCAATCACCATCTCTGAGGCTATCTGCAATGCATTCCCTGACTCAAATATGCCCAAAGGGCCAATCCTTATAGAAATATGAGAATTCATGCACAAGTTCAATGTTGTTGTTGCTTTTGGTATCCAATTCAAAGTGGAGATGTTTTGACTGAACTTTCCAGACCTCACATACAATCAGCAATGCTTGTGACTATTACAACACTTCACAGGAAGATCATATGTGCAAGAAAATGCTTTGAATTCGCTCTAGTAGCACTTGCACTAATTGAATGAGGCCAATCAACAAACACTACCCTAGCCTCAGAAGTGAGGCAAGAGCAAGGGCTTCCCTCACACAAGAGCTGTGAACAACCATGGAAGTCAAATGAGAGATCCCGAGCTTGAGATACACCAAGGAGCTCATCAGCGACAAGGACAAAGGGGGAGCTCAAAGAAGAGCTACAAAACCATAGTCCGACGATAGTCGGAAGAGCTAGACAGATCCCGAACTCTTCCCTTCTGCTTTATGTCAACCAAGAGAAGGATGTATAAGGAAACCAATTGTATGAGGTATACAAGATATCGGATGAGATGTTGAACTAGCCTTTAGCGGATCAATGTAATTTGTTCTAAATTGCACAAATCCCACTCTCTTTTCTTCTGTTTTGTAGCACGTCAATATCGTTCTGTTCTAAACACAAAAGGCATACAAGATAGATTGTGCCCCATTGATGTAATTTGTAGCAAGCCAATTAAGTCAATCGTGAGTGCTACCAAAGTGCAAGCTATCTTTTTTTTTTTTTTGGTTAGGTTAGTATTTCAAGCATTTGAAGGCGTATTGATGAAGAAGAAGGCAACACCTTCCAAATGCTATAGCACTTGGACTAATTGTATGAGGCCAATCAAACAAAACTACCCTAGCCTCATAAGTGAAGCAAGAGCTATTGTTACTCAAGAAACACTCCCCAAAAAATAAGGGAGGGGATGTGGATAGCTACCCCGGGGGAAGGAATTTTAATGATAAATGTAAGGAAAGTGGTGTGGTTACTCTAGTGGGAGATGAATGTATTTCAAATGTTGGTAAACTCGCCGAGTCGGAGAAGAGCTTTCGTGCTCGCATATGCATAGTTGGAAGTCATTGCACATGAGATTTTGGTTGGTACTCTCCCTCATCCATCAAATTTTAAAATATGGCTCTAGAGGCCTCTCAATTGGGACATGAAAGTATCTCATATAGTGCAAAGAGGAGGTGTATCATCACGTCAAAGATTCCACATTGGCACGCAAGACCTTGATGGCATGAGTTAAGTCTCTCGTGAGAGCTAGATGAAATGTGCCATCACTTGAGAAGAAAACGGAAGCCCAAAAATGGTCCTAAGAGGAAATGTGCCATCACTTGAGAAGAAAATGGAAGCCCAAAAATGGTCCTAAGAGAGAGCCAAAACACTCCAAGATTGCTCCAGATCTTTCTAACATGGTTATCGACCAAGTAAGAAGCATTCTCCCCGTATCCGCTTCATCAACTTCGTCATCACTTAGAGGTTTCACTCGTAGTGTGAAACATCCATACATCAAAAGTTTTGAGATGTATGTGTTACACCCACTCTTTTGCCTTTCTCGCACCCATTGCCTTGCTTGCTCCCAATATTCTATTCTAGATGCATGGAGCTTTGTACGACTCCCTATGAGGGGCGCATCTCTTCATTGGTGATAACCTCAACAAATTTCTTCATGACCAAAGAAACACAGATGTTCAATCTTTTTCCGAGATAGAGTCCAAACAAACAAAGTTTGACATGACAATAGTCTCCGCTTGTCATTAAAAAAGAAAAAAGAAAATCAATAATCTTGAAGAGAATCTCCATAATAATCCAAACATTAAGCACACGATACTGAAGGTAACAACATTGAGGAATCCATTGAATCCACCCAACATTAATATATCCGAGGAATGCATCTTTTAAACATCTCTTTTGGAAGCAATACCTACCCCATCATGAAAGAATCCTCATGTACAAGCTATCCCACATACTCTTGGAGCCCGAGGACTTCGTGGATGCCACAATGTGGACCAACCTTACAGAACGTGCATGCCGTTTGTCCGTGCGTTAACGTAGGGATGTTGTATGTTCTTGGACCTTTAAATTTAATTTAAGGAAACCAATGGATTAGTGCAAGACACAGTTAACAACTGTGACCACCATGTGCTAGAGAGATGATTCTCCTCCTAAGCTTATGGCTGTATATATAGCTTCTCGAATCAACGAGGAACACAAGTGCACGTGCAATCTCCTCTACTCCTTTAACATCTTCCACTAGAGTCTACTAGTGCATGTGCGATCTCCTCTAGAGTCCACAAGTGCATGTGCAATCTCCTCTAGAGTCCACAACTAGAGTCCGTAACTACATGTGCAATCTCCTCTACTCCTTTAACATCTTCCACTAGAGTATACTAGTGCATGTGCGATCTCCTCTAGAGTCCACAAGTGCATGTGCAATCTCCTCTAGAGTCCACAACTAGAGTCCACAAGTGCATGTGCAATCTCCTCTACTCCTTTAACATCTTCCACTAGAGTCTACTAGTGTTTGGAGTGATCTCGACCACTGCTTTCGTACCTTCCACAAGTGTTTAGTGTACTTGTCACTCGAGTTAAGCCTCTCTGGACTCAAGTTTCAAAGAAGAAGCATTAGAATAAGCACTATGATTATGAACATTAGGGAGCGATCAAACACAAGCTCTAGGAGAACAACATGTTGGCATGGAAATACGGAGAGACAGTTGAGGTGAAGAGACACACCGGTGAGTACAGTAGTGGAGAGTGAGTTTAGATACATTAAGCACAATAGGGTTTCAAAGCTGACCCTCGCCACCTTGCAATATCATACAAAAGCAGCTTTAAAGTACCAAAGCACACTCTTGCTCGTGTTCCTTTGAAGCAACGTGAAGACCTCAAGAGAATCGGATTTGTGATTTTCATTTATTGATATTTTATCCAAGGGTTCCGGTACGCATCAACAACAACATGTCTATCAAAAGGACATCAACGACAGTGCTAAGTTTGTGGCATTACATTCTATAGATGTTTTATTAGCACCGCTCTAAGTGTGGAAATATAGATGATAAGGTTATTTGCACTTACTTTGTGTGTGTGTGTGTGTGTGTGTGTCGTTTGTGATGAAGTCCAAGAAACTCGAAAGCATAAGGGCGAGGAAAGAGGGGAAGCATACTTGTTTATACTTGAGCCTAAAGAGATTGATTGTGAGGCTCCTTACAGAGAATGCATGACTAGGAGAATATAAAGAAAAAAGATCAATCAGCGAGTGTATGCAGTCGCTTGCATTCTCCTCATCTATCTCATCTTCATGAGATAGATGAGGAGCTCTAAGGATGGGTGGTGCTAAGTCTTGGGGCGCATGGATGTGGCGGTGGCTTCATCATCATGCAATGCTATAAACTTGGTAGACAGTTTAATGATTGTATATGCATTTGCCCGCTGGGGATATGCTGCAAAGCATGTCAGCATTCCAAGCTCTTGAATCATGTTTAGCCCTATAACATCATAAATGATGCCACCTTGATTTGCCTGCTGATTCATTCATTCATCTGTGATGTGAAGGGCTTTGGATGGGAGTCCTTATTGCTGCTATGTTGGGTCGTGGAAACATGTACAAAAATGCGGATGCACAAGTGGATCCTATGGCGATTCTCCTGAGCATACATGTGAGACAAAGGCGAAGGTCGGATTGTTGAGTGCATTGAAGAGGGCAAGCGAGAGAAGTGAAGGATGTTGGATTATAGTGCATAATTAACACCTAGAAGCAATGGCCTTCTGAAGTGGAATCGCTGGTGGGTCTTGCATGACTACTTTTATATACCTACCCACACACTCACCCCTCTTGTGTCATAATGTAAGGATGTTGGATTATAGTGCATTGAGGGACGTGGAATCGATGCAAATATGCACCCACACACTCACGCCTCTTGTGTGTCATAATGGATTATAGTGCATTGAGGGACGTGGAATCGATGCAAGTATGCACCCACACACTCACGCCTCTTGTGTGTCATAATGTCAGTCCTCATTAGGAGAGGGAGTGGGGAGAGATGTTGTGGGCAACAAAGAAGGTGGTTTGGAAGGTGAAATAAGACGTGTATGTATAATACCTACCGTTCGTTGCTCATGTAATAATGAAGACGTGTGTGTATAATAGCGTTGCTTATGTAAATAATGAAGACGTGTATGTATAATAGCGTTGCTTGTGTAAATAATGAAGACGTGTATGTATAATAGCGTTGCTTGTGTGTATGTATAATACCGTTGCCTGTGTCCACGTTCGGAATGATATAAAGAAGAACTCAGTAGGCGTGTCTTTGATTAATTAACATCAATGTTTGCGTTTGGAATGATAAAGAAGAAACGGTAGCAGACACGTCACTGATTGACATCATTTGTGTTTGGAATGATGTTGCGCACGGCGAGCGAGTGTGAACGCGAAAAAGCGTGGTGGTTAGGGGCTGGGGTGTGGAGGAGAGGCGCGGGGAGGGTTGTCGGAGGCCGCCGGAAGGCCTGCGTTGTCCCTCCACTGCCGAGAGCGGGAGGTGTTCGTCGCTCCGTCGCCGGCCTCCACGCGTTCCCCCCCTCTTCAACGAGGCAGACGCCAAACTCCCCTCCGAGAGGGCGCCTACCTCCACTCTTGGCTTGGAGACGGGCGCGCCGTTCAATGGTGGCGGTGATCTCCGGCCCTGCCGCCGCTCACAGAACCTCTCCCCATCCATAATGCCCAACCCGTATCCCTCCGATTTCTCGGATTACAGGCCAATTACCCGGGATGCCATACGACTCGCTCGCTCTCCTCCCTTATCCACATCTTCAATTCTGCTTGCCCTCGTATATGGGTTGGGACACGCATCCCACAGACGCTCCACTTAATTTATTTCCATCCTACAGATTCCCATCTCCTCATCCATCATTCTGCAATTTCTCTACCCTTCACGTCCTCATTTCCGACACACACACACACACCCCCACATCTCTGCCTACCTCCAATCTCCCATCCCACAACACCATGCTCTCCACTCACAATATCTGCGGAATCAATCAAACGCAGCATGATTTGAAGATTTGTTTCCCATTCATTACTCCGATATGCACTTACTCCACTCCCTCATACATCCAACCTCATCTATGCGCACGGTTCTTCCAACATGGCTTTCTCAAGCTTCTTCTTCTTTCCTTACCAATCAATCACACCCAACCGCTGCATGCGTGAGTGAGTCTCCCTAAGCCATCTTGGAAGCCCAACGATACTTCAATCCAAAGCACGTCCTACTTCAAAACACAAAAAAACATTACCACCAACCCAAACAAGTTCACTTTCAAATTCTATCCTCCTCTCCAAGGCATTTCCACCATGGATCTAACCTTCTTCCTTCACCTTCTCTTACCACTCCATAGACATCCTTTCATCCAAAGTCACAAACGAAAACATCTACTCTTAAGCGCTGGGGGTGGGGGGGGGCATCTTACCTCGTGGCCGTAAAAAGTGGCTACTCCCAATCCGCATTTTCCCCAAGCCATTTAGGGTTCACGATGCAATCAAGAAGCACTAGTTTCTTCGCGCCACGTTCCTTCATCATGCAAAGCACCCATTACATGCACAGACATGACATGAGAGAAAGCACTTTCTAAAGAGAAATCCCCTCACTTGGGAATCTCTAGGTCTCGACAATCAAAAACCCGTCGAATTCCTATTCTGCTTCCGGTTTGGGTGGGTCTTAAGGACCAAAACTTGGCTTTCCTACTCTGACCCCCCCCCCCTCCCCACAGAGGGGCAACAATCCAATCCAATCCAAAGATGCATTCTAGCCTAGGTGCAAAACAATGGCCACATGCAAAACATTCATGGAATCTCATATTATGCACACCCGCCTAGCCACAGGGTGCAATGCTCGAACTTTAGGTCGAGATCACGAGGTGGTGCCGTACATCTTCGTACTATGGTCGCCATGCCCAAAATCCAAAATGCTCGACATGTTCAAAGCATGAAACAAGCTTTTGAATGATGCCCAAAACTCCCAAAGCCACAAAGTTTCTCGAGAGTCGTAAGACAATTACGATTCTTGGAACATGGAAGATCTTGAAATGTGTAGAAAAAGAAGAGGCCCCGTATGCGTTTTCCAAGATGAGTGGAACAAATGCGGATTGTGCTAGGGCCCCAAAAATAGAGCTTGAATTTCTCTTAACATGATTGGAGAGCTCCGCAAGCCTAAGAGCTTTCGAAGTGAAAATCACCTTAAACTTGGAAAATGGGAACGCTTCCTAAACCGACGCACATACTGGAAACGTCTTCCCATATCCATCACCACTCCTCATAGTTGCCTCCTCACAATACTTGAAGGAGGTATGCAATACCCACTTTCCTTACCGTTTCATCCATCCGAATTCAGGACTATGCTCTTCTCTCCCTTTCCATCTCAAAATGCCGTACATGTGCCACACTCCCTCACATTACCATGCGTCGCCTCCATGTCCCCGTTCACTGAGAGTCATGATCATGCTCTTCTCTGATCCCTCATCAAGATGAATGATATTGCTTACTTCGCAACCCGGATGAATCACATAGCTATGCCACACTCTCTTATTTGTGTGCCTATACTCCACTTCTATGTTCTATGACAGACATTTCCACTCTGCCTCTCTCATAAACCTTTCTTGTCTAGAATGGTATGGCTACCCTCCATCCATGTTGAAGTGAAGCAATGAAAGCTATGCGCGTCTTCAATAGGCACGAGCAACCATGGAACCCAAAGAAAGGGCTTCCCTCACACAAGGGCTATGAACAACCATGAAAGTCAAATGAGAGCTCCCAAGCTTGAGATACATCAAGAAGCTCATCAGCGACAAGGACAAAGTGGGAGCTCAAAGAAGAGCTACAGAACTATAGTCGGATGATACCCGGAAGAGCTAGAGAGATCTGGAACTCTTCCCTTATTCTTTACGCCAACCAAGAGAAGGATAAATAAGGAAACCAATTGTATGAGGTATAGAAGATATCGGATCAGATGTTGATCTAGCCTTTAGCGGGTCAATGTAATTTGCTCTGAATTGCACAAATCCCACTCTCTTTTCTTCTGTTTTGTAGCACATCAATCTCGTTTTGTTCTAAACATAAAAGGCATGCAAGATAGAAGTGCGCCCCATTCATCTGATTTGTAGCAACCCTATCAAGTCGATGAGTGGATGAATCATATGGCCACATGTAAAACATTCATGGAATCTTATATTATGCACACTCGCCTAGCCACAGGGTGCAATGCTCGAACTTTAGGTCGAGATCATGAGGCGGAAAGCTTTGAATTCGCCAAGGAGCTCATCAAGGAGCTCATCAACGACAAGGACAAAGCAAGAGCTCAAAGAAGAGCTACAAAACCATAGTTGGATGACAGTCAAAGCTCATCGACGACAAGGACAAAGGAGCTCAATAAGGACAAGGACAAAGCGAGATACACCAAGGAGCTCATCAACGACAAGGACAAAGCGAGAGCTCAAAGAAGAGCTACAAAACCATAGTCAGATGAGAGTCGAAAGAGCTAGAGAGATCGAGAACTCTTCCGTTTTGCTTTATGTTTACCAAGAGAAGGATAAGTAACACAACCTATCATATGAGGTATGCAAGATATCGAATGAGATGTTGACCTAGCCTTTAGCGAATCAATGTAATTTGCTTTGAATTGCACAAATCCCACTCTCTTTTCTTCTCTTTTGTAGCACGTCAATCTCGTTTTGTCCTAAACACAAAAGGCATGCAAGATAGATTGTGCCCCGTTGATCTAATATGTAGCAAGCCAATCAACTGGATCCTGAGTGCTACGAAAGTGCAAGCTACCATTTTTTTTCTTAGGTTAGTATTTCAAGCACTTGAGGGCATATTGATGAAGAAGAAGGCAACACCTTCCAAATGATATCTCCTTTGTCTAGAGCTAAGGGAAAGCTCAAGTATATATGCTCTCTTGGGCACTCACAAAAGAGGGCTCAAGATAGTTTTGAAATCAAAAAATCAGGTGTGGTTTGAAGATGTTGGAAAAATTGAAGTTGTGAGGTCAATCATTATATGTGAAGGTACGCACAATGCATTCCCTGACGCAAATATGCTCAAAAGGCCAGTCCTCATAGAAATATGAGAATTCATGGACAAGTTCAATGTTGTTGTTGCTTTTGGAATCCAATTCAAAGTGGAGATGTTTTGACTGAACTTTTCAGACCTCACATACAATCAACAATGCCAACCAAGAAGAGCTACAAAACTATAGTTGGATGATAGTCAGAAGAGCCAAAGAGATCGGGAACTCTTCCCTTCTACTTTATGCCAACCAATAGAAGGATAAATAAGGAAACCAATTCTATGAGGTATACAAGATATCGGATGAGATGTTGATCTGATCTTTAGTGGGTCAATGTAACTTGCTCTGAACTGCACAAAACCCACTCTCTTTTCTTCTGTTTTGTAGTACTTCAATCTCATTTTGTTCCAAACATAAAAGGTATATGAGATAGGCTATTCCCTAGTGATGTAATTTGTAGCAACTCAATCAAGTTGATCCTTAGTTGTACTTTTTTTCTCACTCTCATCATTTCTCTCCATACCCCACATGCAAGGAGATTTGCCAAAACTCCATATGAAGAGGGCCTTATGATCCTCCCCCATGAGGTTGTACATGGTTTGGTTCATGTTTATGGCATTTTCTTGTCATGATGCTTTTGATTTTTCTTTAGGCTGCAAAGTGTGTTGAGTTGTTTCAATGCATCCTCAACACCCATGCTTCTGAGCAAAAATGTCTGGTATTTTGAGAGTGATCAATATTGAATGGAGGAAGAGAAGTATCATGTGGAGGTTGTGAGGAATTACATGTATGAAATGTACAGAAAGCACTTTTTCTCCCTTTTCCTATGAAGAAATGCAGGAAGCTCAAAAGAGTACGATGTGGGTCTTTGATTTATTGATGTAGTATTGAAAGATGGCCATGAAAGGTTTCAATGTGCATGAGCATGTTTTGGATCAATCTCTGACACATCAACAACAAGGCGTCTAACAATCCATGTAGTGCTAAATACTGTAATAACACATTCTTTAGAGATTTCACAAGGATCCACCAATGGGCCATTTCTAAATGTGGAAATATACATTCTAAGATCATGTCCCTCATATTGGAATCATTCTCTCTATTTCTCTTCTCTCTCTCTCTATTTATGATGAAGTGCAAGTAAGGGAGATGAAAGAGTGGGAGCATATTTGTTTATATTTGAGCCTAAAGAGTATGTCATGCCCCTTGCAAAGAACAATTAGAATAAGCACTATGATTATCAATAAGTGCATTAGGGAGCAATCAAACACAAGCTCTAGAAGCATAGCATATTGGCATGGAAGTACTGAGAGACAATTGAGGTGAAGAAGCACACCAGTTAGTACAATAGTGGAGATTTATGTGAGATAAATTAAACATAATAGAGTTCAAAGTTGACCCTCACCACATTGCAATATCATACAAAGCAAATTTAAAGTACAAAAGCACACTCTTGCTTGTTTCTTTGAAGCAACGTGAAGACCTCAAGAGAATCGGATTTGTGATTTTTATTTATTGATATTTTTTCCTAGGATGCCTATGAAGGAATTCAATACAAATCAACAACAAGATGTCTATCAAAAGAACAAAATATGTTGACACATTATTGCAATATTTTGGCCTTGAGCATTATTTGCTTCTCATTAGGACTAGTGAGTGGCATGTCATCAACATATACAATGAGATAAGCCTTAATAGACAAGGTGCTCTCAATTGGATTGTTCTCAAAACCAAGTGCAATCAAGTAAGCATGTATCTTTTCATACCAAGCATAAGTCACCATTCAAAAAGGAAGTTTTAATGTCCAACTCATGTACATTCAAATCATGATGAGCTGCACGTGCAAAAATGCTACGAACAGTGGTCATTTAATGTGTGGGAGCAAAGGTCTCATCAAAATGAATGCAACAAGTCTCACCTTATGCCTGCCAATTGTTCCATCAGGTTTACATTTCAGTTTGTATACCCATTTAGTGCCAATGGATCTTTTCTTGGAGGCAAATCACATAGAGAACAAGTACCATTCTTCATAATAGCATCATATTTTGGTTGCATAACAACCATCCAATTTTTTAAATTTTGTGCTTCATCAAAAGAGACATGCTCATTCTCATTACAAAGATTAGACTCAACCATTTCAGAGCAATTTGACGCAAATGAAGAATTATGAAAGCTTGAATGAGTATGATAAGATAGAGGTGCATCTAATTTGCTATCTCTCAAGCATGCACCAACCATTTAGGCATAGTTTTGCCTCATCGATATCAATCCTCTCATCAACAAGTGCATCATGTAAAGCTACATCAGAAATGGAATGATTAGCAGCATGTCATGATGTTCGAGACGCATTTCATGTTGTTCTCTATCAGCAGGTTGTTGGATACTTGATTTGCTTATGCATTAATTGGCTCGATATTCAGTTTGTTGTCTCACAGATGAGAAGGTTTATGTATTGCAGGGGTGTCAAGCATTGGCATGCGGTTAAGCGCATCTTTCACTACTTGAGTGGTACCTAGATACTTGGATTGTTTTATCCCAAGGGGGGATCACTACCTCTAGATTTAGATGTTTTTTCTAACTCTGATTGGGCTGGTTGTTATGACACTTGTGTGCCCACCAATGGTTTTTCCTTCATGCTTGGTAGCTCATTCATATCTTGGTTGATCAAGAAGTAGCCTACTGTGCCCACTTCTAGTTGTAAGGTTGAGTATAAGGAAGCTTTCACAGCAATTGTTGAGTGTGTGTGGCTCAAACACCTCATGGTTGATTTGGGTGTTGGTCAGTCTTCTATTACCACCATCTTTATTGACAGTCAGAGTGCATTGATAGTTGTGCGGAATCCTATGTTCCAAGTATGCACTAAGCACATTGAGGTGCACTATCATTCTATTAGGGAGAGGTTCTCTGCTGGAGAGATCAATTTGGCATATGTGCCCACACAGGAGAACATTGCAGACCTTTTCACAAAGGCTCTGCCTAGGGAGAAGTTTGAAGCTTTTCGTAGAGCTTTGGGCTTACTTCCTTTTGTGGACTGATATCACATAGCTTAGCACTTCCTTATACATGAGTGTCGGCTCCTTGTTCACTGCATCACTCCTAGGGGCGACTTGTTGATATATTTCAGTGGTGATGTGTGTGAACACACTAGGATGGCCGGGGGTACTTTTTTCCCTCTTTGGGAGGTTTTCCCTCGATCGGTAGTGATGTGTGTGAATACATTAGGATGGTCGGGGTACTTTTTTCCCTCTTTAGGAGGTTTTTCCCCCTCACCTTGTATATATGCCTATAACCCTAATGGGTTATTTATCTTTGTACATTCCCTTGGTATGACATTCAGTATCGTGTGTTGTGCTCCAAGATTCTTCTTCTTCCTTGTGCTCTTTGCATGCTTCTGGATGCCTCAAACTCAAACATATATTACATAAACTATAATACACATATGTTACATATGTCATAAACATAGTACATACACACATGAGTCATGACACATGTGACATACACACATGTCACGTATGTGAAATGTCATACACAATGCATATGCTATATACAGATGTGACATGTCACAGGACACATACACAAATGTATTATGTGACATACATATGTGAACATGATATATGATATGTCATGACTCATACAATGACACACACATGTGACATACACTATTACACACACATGTGACATACACATACTACATAGTGACATATAGAGTGGCAAGTGCACACATTAAAAAAATAAAATATAGTTACCAAGTTATAACTTACCTTTCCAATGTCAAATAAGGACATCTGAATAGACTCTCTGACATGGTCCATGAACTCATATAAAAGTCCAAGTGTACAACCTTCTCTATCTGTTATGCTTATGAGTGAATATTAGGGCCATAAATCCTGCACTAATCCCTCCACATCCCTCCAAAAAATATCATCCAAACATGTCCATGATGCAAGCTCTATCTTTGGACTTGTATGTCCATCCCAAGTTGTCCAATCAGGTGATACAACTGTTTGCATTAATGCTTGCCTTGCTCTTGCTAATCTCTCCATGACTATGCACATGTATGTGAATTTCATTTTGGAAGCTTCACCAAGTCAATATCACTAAAAGAACTAAATAAAGCAAGCAACTTTGCTCTCTTTGCGAACAAAGAGACCACTTTTAAGGAAGTGGTACAAATGGTGTAAAACCATGGTATCTTCCCCACATCGACCTCCACTACAACATATGAGGGGATACCGACGTTGTCCATACCGACGGTCATGCCTCGGCTTCGGTATGACCGTTGAAAATGCTTGAAAAATCACGGATGGAATACCAACGGTATGAGCGTGGATAATTTACTGGAAATTATCGACGCTTATACCGACGCTCATACCGACGCTTATACTGAGGCAATGTTTTAACTGGACCCGAGAGCAAAATTCGACATTTGCTCGTGTTTTGAACCAAAGTCTGCCACTGTCGAGTTTGCGGAGTTTGTGCATGCGAACTACATTCTGAGCATATTGTGTACACACATCTCTCTCTTTCTCTCCCTCTCTCTCTCTCTCTCTTTCTGTACACACACCTCTCTATTTCTCTAGATCTTAAATTTTGGTGAATATCGCACACACTGTAGCACCCTTTCTCTTTCTTTGTGTTTTCCCTTTTCTAATTTCTCTTCTCTTTAGTTTTGCAGGAGCTTTTTGGCGTGAATTCTTTGGAGTTCGATGGAGGACATCATTAAGTGGACTTTGACGACAACGCTCCAAACAATTACATCGAGGTAAGTGATTCTTTTGTTTTTGATTGATATAGAATGATATATATAGAGAGAGAGAGATGAAAGAAAGAGAGAGATATAGAGAAACATAAAGAGCGCGCGAGAGAGAGAGAGAGAGAGAGAGAGAGAGAGATAAAAGAGAGAGATAGAGAGTGAAAGAGAGAGAGAGTGAAAGAGAGAGAGAGATATGAAATAGAAAGAGAATGAGATAGAGAGAGGGATGCATACATACATACACAGACATATGCATACACATACTCACGTACATATTAGATAAACACATGCATATTACATACACACTCACATACATATTACATACACACATGCATATACATACACATACATCTTACATACTCACATGCATATGCATACACACATATACATACATACATGCATATTACATACACACATGCATATTACATACACACACATATGCATACTCATACTCACATAGATACATGTACACACACATATACATACATACATGTACACACACATGTATACGTACACACATGCATATGCATACATACATACACACATATTTCCATGTACATACACACATACATACATACATACACACACACATATACATACACACTCACATATGTATACACACACATATGTGCATACACACATGCATATGCATACATACATACACACACATATGCATGTACGCACACACATACATACATACACACATGCATATTACATACACATGCACATATATATACGCATTCACATATGTATACATACACATGCATACATGAACATACACATACACACACACCACATATACATACACACATATACATGTTTTAGGGTTAGGGTTTTAGGATTATGGTTTTTTGCTTTTTCACATATACACACATGCACACATATACACATGCATACACACATCTCTTTGTCTCTCTCTCCCCCTACACACACATCTCTTTCTCTCTCTCTCTCTCTCTCTCTCCCTACACACACATCTCTCTCTCTCACACATCTTGGTAAGTGATGTGTGTACTCTTTCATTGTCTCTCTTTCTCTATGTCTTCTGTTTTTTAATTTCTCTTTTCTTTTGTTTTGCAGGAGCTTTTTGGCATCGATTCTTTGGAATTCGACAAGAGACGACGTCGATTGGCCTTTGATGAGAGCGATCAAAAGAATTACATCGATGTAAGTGCTTGCTTTGTTCTTTTTTATAAATAGAGAGAGAGAGAGAAAGAGAGTGAGAGAGAGAGATGAAAGAGAGAGAGAATAAGAGAGAGACAGATAGAATGAGGGAGAGAGATAAAAGAGAGAGAGAGATAAAGAGAGAGATATATATAGATAGAAAGAGAGAGACATAGAGATACATACACACACATGCATGCATATTACATACACATATGCATATGCATACATACACACACACATACATGTTTTAGGGTTAGGGTTTTAGGATTAGGGTTTTTGATGTTTACACATATATGCACATAATACATACACACATGCACACATATACACATGCATACATACATACACATACACACACATCATATATACATACACACATACACACACACACACACATACATATATATATATATATATACCCATGCACATATGTATACACACACATGCATATATGCACATACACATCCACACACACACCACATATACATACACACATACACACATATACATGTTTTAGAATTAGGGTTTTAGGATTATGGTTTTTTACTTTTACACATACACACATAATACACACATCTCTTTCTCTACCTCTCTCTCTCTCTCTCTCCCTACACACACATCTCTCTCTCACATCTTATTGAGTGATGTGTGTACTCTTTCACTGTCTCTCTTTCTCTATGTCTTCTCTTTTTTAATTTCTTTTTTCTTTTGTTTTGCAGGAGCTTTTTTGCATCGATTCTTTGGAATTTCACAAGAGACGACGTCGATTGGGCTTTGACGAGAGCGATCAAAAGAATTACATCGATGTAAGTGATTGTTTTGTTCTTTTTTATAAATAGAGAGAGAGAGAAAGAGAGAGAGAGAGAGAGGGAGAGAGAGATGAAAGAGAGAGAGAGAGAGATAAAGAGAGAGATATAGATAGATAGAAAGAGAGAGACATAGAGATGCATACACACACATGCATAAATATTACATACACATATGCATACATACACACACACATATACATGTTTTAGGGTTAGGGTTTTAGGATTAGGGTTTTTTATGTTTACACATATACACACATAATACATACACACATTCACACATATACACATGCATAGATACATACACATACACACACATCATATATACATACACACATATGCATGTTTTAGGGTTAGGGTTTTAGGATTAGGGTTTTGTGCTTTTACATATATACACACATGCATACACAGAGATACACAAACACACACACACACACACACACACACACATATATATATATATATATATATATATATATATATATATATATATATATATATATATATATATATATATATATATACACACATGCATACACACATATACACATATAAACACATAATACAAATACACATACACATATATATACACATGCATACACACATGCACACATACATACATACATACATACATACATACATACACACACATAGATATATACACACATGCATACATACATACACACATATGCATGTTTTAGGGTTAGGGTTTTAAGATTTGGGGTTTTGGCTTTTACATATATACACACATGCATACACATATACATGTTTTAGGTTTAGGTCTTCAGGATTAGGGTTTTAGGGTCTTTACATAGATACACATATGCATACACACACATACACATATATATACACAAAAATACACACATACACATATATATACACAAAAATACACACATACACATGTTTTACGTCTAGTTCATTAGGATTAGGGTTTTAGGGTTTTGAAAAATGCATACAAATATTTACACATATACAAATATTCACACATAATACATATACACATACACATGTATATACATAGGCATACACACATATACATGTGTTCTGGTTTTTTGTTTATAAATATCATGTCATTGTGTCTCATTTCTTTGTACATGGTTCATAATTGATTTCTCTCATGTCTTTTGTATTTGACAGTATGTTTTGCTTTATCAAATCATGTTTTTGTTGTCTGTCATACATGTCACATGTACTCGGCTTTTTCTCGGGCAGAGTGTATTGTCTTTTACTACAGATTAGCATGGGAATGTTGTTGTAGCAAGAGACAACATACTCTGCCCAAAAAAAATTTGTAGATATGGTCGTCGGTATAGGCGACGGTATAAGCGTCGGTATCCTCAGGCAGATACCGATGCTTATACCGACTATTTTGCCCAGGGGCATACCATGGCTTATACTATCGTTTATACCATCGTTTATACTGACGCTTATACCGGTGCTTTGGTTCCGACGTCTACACTGACCCTTACACTGACGTCGGGGCAAAATTGCGTCCATTCATTTTCCTCGGTAGAAGCCTCGGTATACGCCTGATATGTTGTTGTGCTCTATCAACAAATCAATGTATTGGGCAGCACATGGTGTCCACATAATAGAGGGGATTTCTTCTTCCAAAAGCTTGCCCATAGCCACACAAATACTTCCATTATCTATGATCACTTGGACTACTTTTTCTACACCAATGTCCATGATAGCTTGATGAATATGGTCATAAATGAACGGACCTATTTACATATAAAACAAAATGAATCATTAATCCATTGATAATTTATCTTGAAAGCTAGCACTTTGTCACATTGCACATGCACATTGAGCATGCACAATTCCACATTCCACATGCACATTGCCACATTGAACATGCACATTGCCATATTGCACATGCACATGCACATATGACATGTGACATACCACATGCACATTGCACATGCACAAGTTACAATGCACATGTGTCATGCACAATGCACATGCACATGCACATGAACATGCCACGTACACATGCACATGCCACATGCACATACACATGTGTCATGCACATGCACATGCACATTCACATCGCACATGCATATGCACATTGTACATGCACATGCACATTGTACATGCACATGCACATGCATATGCACATTGCACATGCACATGCACATTGCACATGCACATGCACATTGCACATGCACATGCACATGCACATTGCACATGCACATGCACATTGCACATGCACATTGCACATGCACATGCACATTGCACATGCACATGCACATTGCACATGCACATGCACATTGCACATGCACATGCACATTGCACATGCACATGCACATTGCACAATCAATGATAAATTGAAATTGTGCAACATTGAAAGACAACCCACACCATATAAAAGCCTTCATGATGTCTTCTGTGGCTTCGTGTTTACGTTGTTTTTGCAAGCTAGCATGTATAGAAGATCCTCCAAGAGAGCGATGTGGCTACTCTTGAACATCGTGCTCTACTCTTGTGCGTTTTCTTGGTGGCTCATGCTCTATGTCAATATCTATGGGAGCCTCATAAGCTTGAGATGCTTGAGTTTGGGGATCCCATGAGCCACGTGAACCACTTGCAGGTGATCTAACTTGAGATTATGAAGGTGTATTCCTTCTATCTTGGGATTTTTGAGCTACCCATTCCAATAGATCTTCCTTGATAGCTTCATGCATTGGCTCTTTGCAAGATGCAACACCTATGCCACTAAATTTTGCAACATGTGCTTTGATCCTATCGGCTCCACTATAGCCACAAAGCTTGCAAGTCCATCTCTCACTACCCTGCGTGTCAGGGGAGCACTAGATTGTGCTCGTTGACTACACTAGACAAGATTTCAAAAGTACACTTCTGATTACAAGAACACCCGCATAGGAAATCAAGATTAGAAGAATTCTCTTTAGGGAGCTGAACTAGATAAAGGAAGTAACTCGACAAGATCTCGTACTATGAGGTTACAAGCGACAAGACAGGATGTACTTACTTGGCGGTCATGACTGCTTGAGATCCCAAGATTAGTTTTCGCAAGACTGAGAATGAATGTGGCCAATCCCTCCTTATATAGGTTTTCCAAGGGTGGTTCAAGGGCGGTTACAAATTGATGATATTATTGATGATGTCATCAATCCAAAACATGGTCCTTGGATGTCAGAATCAAGCAAGAAGACAATTGACCTTAGGGTTTTGGCATGTTTTGGAAGCAATGGAAGCATTGATTTCCCCAAATTCTTAACAAATCAAGAGATACAAAAGTCACATGGAATATGAGGTTCAAAAGATCTCCTTTATCCATGATATCATCTCCCCCTCAAGCAACGAGTTCCACGAGGAGTGGTCATGATCTTTGGTCTCGGCTTCATTGGATTTTTCTTATGAAATTCTCGAACCGTGATTGGTGCTCTCTGAAGGTTCTTTGTAGGTTGCCAAGTATGATCACTGATGTCATACCCTTTCCAATGAATAAGGTACTCCAATCTTCCTCGAGATATTCTCGAATCTAGGACATGCTTGACTTCAAATTCTTCATGATCATCAATCTCGATAGGTGGTGAAGGACTGGGTCTCTCCCCTCTCAATGGTGAAATCTGATATGTTTCCAACATGGACACATGGAAAACTGGATGTGTTCTCATGGTACTTGGTAATTGGAACTTGAAGGTGACTGGATTAAACTTGGCCAAGATGGTAAATGGACCAAATCTTTGATGGTGTAGCTTTGCACAAGGCCTTGAAATTCGCAAATTATTTTTGAGTAACCACACTTTATCCCCAAATTGATAGGATATATTTTGAACACGATGTTGATCTGCATAATGCTTATACTGCTCTTGAGCTTTATGGATATCTTCCTTGAGTTCTTTGTGAATGTCCATGAGGTACTAGGCCTTATTTTTGACAACTGGGTTCTTGACATGATTTGAGAGTTGTATATCCATCATTGGATGTTTTCCATAATTTGCAAAGAAGGGAGTTTGCTTGGTAGATGTGTGAACACTATTATTATATGCAAACTCTACAAAAGGATAAAAGCTCGAACCAATCATTTTGATGATAGTTTATGGTGCAACAGAGTACTGTTCTAGGACTTGATTCACCTGTTCAGTTTGTCCATCAGTATATGGATGATTGGTTGTAGATAGTTCGACTTGAACACTAAGGAGCTTGAATAGACTGTTCCAAAAGGTTATGAATTGTGGACCTTGATCGCTAACAATGTCATCAGGCAATCCATGAAGCCTAAATATGTATATGAGAAAAATTCTCACAGTGGTTGCACCTGTGATTGTCTTCCTAGTTGGAATGAAGTGTGCCATCTTCGTAAATCTATCCACTATAACAAGAATGGCATCATATTTACCTGGCCTTGGTATATCTATGATGAAGTCCATAGATAATGAAGACTATGCCCTTTTTGGAATAGGTAAAGGTTGCAAGAGGCCATGAGGTTTATGTCATGGTACCTTAGATCTATTGCAAGTATCACAGGTTTGGATATATTCCTTGACTTCCTTCCACATTTGAGGCCATAAAAAATCTCTAGATATGAGTTCTATTGTTTTACTCACTACAAAATGTCTTGCTGCAAGGTTGTCATGACGTTGCTGAAGTACTTGGATCCTGGGCTTCTTGGAGGGATGTACAATAGATTCTTATAGAATAGTAACCCATTATTTTCTTGGAACTCGTTTACTTCATGAAGTTTCCCTTCTTGAATTTTTTGCCTGATCTTACAAAACAATTCATCATGTGGTAAAGTCTCACGAACCAATTGGATCAAGGATGAATCTTCTTGATGGGTTGAAGAGATAGTTGCAAGCTTGAGATATTCAGGCTTCAGTAAAACACTCTCTTGTTGATCAAAAGCCTCTTCGCCTTTCTTTGGTGCAAGATAAGATCTTCTCGAGAAGGCATTTGACTGAGATTGCTAGCGACTTGGACGATACATGATGACAAAATTGAACTTGGATAGAAAGTTAGTCCATCGAGATTGACTTCTATTGAGGATGCAGGTAGTCATAAAGTACTCTAAATTTTTATGATCTAAGTATACAATAACTTTATGAGCTTCTCCTTCTAGATGGTGATGCTAGGTATCAAATGCATCTATGATCGCAAGAAGCTCTTATCATGGATTTCATAGTTAATCTCTAGAGGAGACAATTTCCTTGAATGATATGCAACGGGATGTAGGTGTCCATCACCTCCATGTTGGGATAGGATTGCCCCCAAGGCGAAGTCTAATGCGTCTGTCTCTAAGAAAAAAGGCTTGGTAGAGTCCGGGTGAACTAGAATTGGGGCACTAGTGAATGATGATTTCAAGGTGTGAAAGGCTTTCTGTGCATCTTCATTCCATGAGAATTTTGTGTTTCCTGTAAGCTTGGTAAGGGGTGTCATCTATTTTAGAGTAAGCTCTGATGAATATCCTATTAAAATTGGCAAACCCTAGAAAACATTGTACATCTTGAACACTTGAAGGTGCTTACCAATCAAGGATTGCCTCTATCTTCTTAAGATCCATAAAAATTCCTTTATCTGATACAATGTACCCTAAAATTCCACTTGTCTCATGGAAAGAGCACTTCTCCAATTTTGCATATAATCCTTTTTCTCTTAGTTTCTCTAGGACTATCCAAAGAGTCCCGTCCTTCTTCTTTACAAATAAAATAGGAGCTCCTGCTGGAGACTTTGAGTACTGTTTGATAAACCCCTTTGCTAGATTCTCATCAATGTTCTTGCATAGTTCTATAAGTTTCTATAGGGATAGTTTGTAGATTCATCCAAAGGGCGGTTGTGCTCCCTCTTAAAGATCTATGGCACAATCATAAGGTCTATGCTCTGGGAGGATATTTGCATTCTTCTTTTGAAAAACATCTTCAAAGCCTTTGTACTACTCGGGTAGCTGTACTGGATCATCTTTATTGGATTCTTGAGCTGGTATGGCATAGATCATATATGTCGGCTCCTTCCTTACTGCATGTCTGAAGGCTTTGGCTCCGACATTCTTTTGGATATCTTGAAGAGTGATATTATTATTTTCCCAATGATTGTCTGGATTATGCTTCTTTAACCAGGGCATTCTAATGATAACTAGATGTATTGGGCTCGATATTACATTTAAACATATGTGGAATTCATGGTCACCAAGGTGTACTCTTAATGGTGTGGTTTCCATGGTTTTAATCCCAGATGCTAGAGGTCGTCCATCTACTACTTCAACTACTATTGGTTTGTTCTTCCAAAGTATAGGAATTCCATGTTTCTTAACCAATCCTTCATCAATGAAACATGAGGAGGCTCTTGAATCTACTAGGACTACAAGGGAAAGGGTCTTCTTGGGCATGATAAACTTGATAGGTGCAAGAAATGTTTCTATGAGTGTAGCTGGAATTATGAGACCTTTCTTATATCATGGTCCGGCTGTACGGTCTCTTTTACAACTGGACTTCCTCGTTTCCCTGCTCTACAAGGGTGGCTGCAACTTTGGAGTTTGTTCTCTTGCTGAGACAATTAACTGCAATATATCCAGGGTTTCCACAATAGAGGCATAACTTGTTATCTCTCCTTCTCTGTCTCTCTTGTGGTGTCCAGTTACATCTATTTGCATAGGCTCAGGCATATACTCATCTTTAGGAGTAGGCTGGAAGCATTTCCATTGGCGAGGTCTTCATTCTACTTGTTTTTCTTATATCCTTTCAAAAAGTCAGTTATCTCATTGAATAGCTTGCACGATGTATTCATTCAATGTCTTAACCTCTAGAATTGTGAGTAGCAGATCCTTCACATCATCTCTTAGACCCCATCTAAATTAGCTTATGAAATAATCTTCATGCCAAGTGAGATCACATATCAACTGCCTAAATTCTGATGCGTATATAGAGGCAGGGTGGTTACCTTGACGTAACTTCCAAAGTTTTGTTTCTGCCACTTGTCTTGTGTCTGCTTCTCCAAATGTGGAAGTAAGTTCTCGAAGAAACCCCTCATAGTCCTGAAGTACTGGCATGTTCTTCTCCAAGATTGGGGCAAACCATGATAATGCTTGGCCATAGAACAAGGTTCCAATAAACCCAACCTTGGATGCCTCGTCAATGTATCTATCAGGTTGCATATGGATGTACAATTTAACTTGCTGGAGAAATCCACGAAACTTTGTGCGATCCCCATTGAATTTTTTTGGCATGCAAATCTTGGGTTCCTTGATGAAGGATGTACTAGGCAGTTGATTCACTTGAATACTCCCTTGATCTGCTTGAAGACTCCCGATTCGTTCTTGTAATTCTTAGAGGAGTGCACCTACATGCACTGGATGTCCCATCTCGACTTATGTCTGTCGATGAGTTAGGTCCTCGACTTGTTGTTGGAGACTCTAAAGTGATGCTACAATCTGTTCATAAGCGTTCTCCATGATGCCTAGTCTTGAATAGAAGCTAGTCTTGCCAAAATGCGAGGGGAGCACTAGATTGTGCTCTTTGATTACATTAGACAAGATTTCAGAAGTACACTTCTGATTACAAGGACACCCGCATAGGGAAAATAATACAAGAATATGTGATTGATACAAGATGTGCCACAACCTGGGACTGATAGGTTTGAGTAACTCGACTAGAGATGATAGATGAGATCCCACAACCCGGGATTGTAAGTATGAAACAAGATATCAAGATTACAAGAATTCCCTTCAAGGAGATGAACTAAATATAGGAAGTAACTCAACAATATCTCATATTATGAGGTTACAAGAGGACAAGACAGGATGTCCAAGAACTAGACTAGACAAGACTGGAACAAGGAACAAGACATGAACTGGAACTGGAACTTGGAGAGTACTTACTTGGTAGTCATGACTCCTTGAGCTCCCAAGACTGGTATTGGCAAGACTAAGAATGAATGTGGCCAACCCCTCCTTATATAGCTTTTCCAAGGGCAGTAACGAATCGATGATATCATCGATGATGTCATCAATTCAAAATGTGGTCTTTGGATGTCAGAATCAAGCAAGAAGATATGTTCTGGATGCAGTGGAAGCATTGATTTCCCCAAATTCTAAACAAATCATGAGATACAGAAGTCACATGGAATATGAGGTTCAAAAGATCTCCTTTGTCCATGACACTATGAGTCTATCTTGCCTTGGCTTGTGACATATTGCCAACAAGCTTGCTTTGCTTTGGGCATGGTGATAGGAGGGGACAAGAAGCGAATCGGATAGCTTGGAGGGGTTAGCTTGAGCCTTTGAAGTTGTGTGTGTGTGCATGTGTGTAAAATTCAACTCTAAGATTTGAATTTTATCGCAATGCGTTGCGAACATCATAATGTTGTGATGTTGCATTGCGAACGCATCGAAATGTGTTGTGATGCAACAATGATCTATAACGTTAACTAAATATAGAACAAAGAAATCAAAATGTCTTTATAATCATGCTTTTTGTTGCCCATAAGTTTTTACCTAAACACGAGCCCGATAAGCAAGATGCACCGAAATTCACCTTGAGTATTGAAAAAGACTTGATCTTTTTCACATAAAAAATGAACAAAATTTAATTTAAAAATAGTCTCACAAGTCATCACAAAGTTAAAATGAGTGCAAAAAATCCTCAAAAAATTACAAAGTAAAAAAATCACTAGAGGCTCAAAGACTATTTGGTATTTCTACAATTAAAGTTCTATTACAAAATTATACATGATTGGATAACAATATCTGGCAAAGTACACATTTGTCCCGATCTCTTTTCCTTGATGTTCCCTATTGCTTGGATCTTTTCAAGAATTATAACATACTTTTCATGGCCAATGTAAAAAATATGATGGACCCCTCTTATTCGTCTATTTTCAACAAGTTCCTCGTGAAAGAAAAAAAATTATAAACCTTCTTTGTAATTCTCCCTTATTTTCTTGTAATTTTTCCTGATTTATATAGAAAAGCTATTTTTTTAAAAAGTCAACCTTTTTTGTTTATAATGTAAATCTCTTTTAAGAGAAAGTCTCTCCCTAATGTTTCCTTGTTTATAATGTAAAGCTCTTTTTACCAAAAAAAGTCAAGCTTCAGTCTCGTGCCATGCCTGTTATTTCACTCGGTCAGGAGCATATTGCTTGCAAGCATGTCCCACTAGTAAAGGTCAGTACTGTAATCTGCTACTACTTATGCGACTCGACAGAAATATTTATCGACAGAGATTCGTACGTCTCCCGCCATTTCGCAGCACTATCATTGTACAGGTATCCGAATTGGTTTGTAGACTTTCAGCTATAAAGAGCGAGGCAGGTTTTCTTGAGGTGCGACGGTCTCTACCGGTCATGAAAAGCGGTGGCGGGATTGGGAGTTCCTGCGATGCAAACAATTCGAAGACCGATTTGGTGGGCAGTACGTATGTAACGAACAGCAACAATACATGTAGGTGAGAATACTACGTTGTGATCTTCTACCAGCATCCTTCCTTAGGGCGTTTCAACGAGCTGCACATACTCATCATGGAGAGATTATGTGTCTAGCCATGCGTGGCCTCTGCACTTACATGAACCCCTCATCTAACGTATATAGCCAGGTGTATGGGGATTCAAGAAGCGTAGGCCCTTGTTAAGTTGATAAGGCTACAGGTATTAATCTCCGTGTCCTGAGCTTCGAGCATATCTAACTCCATAGTAATGAGATTAATCCATTTCTTTGGATTTTAGAGTATTGAACTACATAGCGATGAGGTAGATCGCTCCCGTTGGAATTTAGCGTTTTAAGAGCTGTTCCTGGATAGCTGTGACTTGTGAATAATGGAATACCTCTACTCACAAAGCTGGAGGCGTCACTTGTAGGTCCTGGGCCTAATACTTCGGTACAGTGAGCCAATGAAACATTATTCTGAAGAAACTCCTCAGGTAATTAGGACTAACATCGCAGCGCTTAAGATCTTACACAAAGTCATATCCCCCCAATCGTTGTCCAACCCATGAAAGTGTACTGGGACTCCATATCTACCAAGAGGGCATGCCTCTAGCACCAGATGTCGGGTGTGTCTGTTGTGCTTAATTAGTTCAATGCAAGAGAAGAAAAAAAAAGTACCTCCTTTGGTCCTTAAGAAACAATTCTTACTTATTGTGCCTTATTAGAAGCAGCTCTTGTCTCTAAGCAGATACGGTTTCCCAACAAAGGTCTCTGCTGTGCCTCAAAGTGATGCACATCCAGGAAGTTCACATCGTTCTTATCACACCCGGCAGTGGACCAAAGCTCCAGTAAGAAGTCGGCCAAACTTTGACAACCATCGTCAATGGATCTACAATCCTACACCTCAGGCTTTTCTCCCTTCATTAGGTTCTCTTTCTTCCCGGGACCTCTTTTCACTTGTGCCTTCAAACTTTTCAAATTTGTAATCTATGTGGTAGCTGTTTCAAGTCAGTAGGTTCTTTCCTTAATTTTACTTTCATACTTCTTATTGTTCAGTTTCATGTTGTCAAATCTCTTCTTGACTAAGAGAGACTCTGAGAGAGTGACCTTAACTTGCAAAGGCAATGACATTGAGTACTATGTAGTTATGGGAAAGGCCAAAATGATTTTCAATTTCATATTTAGACTTGAACTTTGTGATGAACATAAATGATTTTCAACCTCAAATTTTTAGATTTGAACTTTATGATGAACATTCTGCATTGCGAGAGACTTCGGTTATTTTTATTCAGCTTCACATTGCTTTTAGTCCTCCTGATTTAAAAAACATGGCCTACAGGCCTACAAGGTCTCATGTTACCTAACTTTCCGATGCTTTCCACAAAAAAATATTTGGCATGGACTGAAGCATTTTGCATTGCAATGTCTCATAATTGGGAAAGGACAAAGCAAAACATTTTATAAGAGAATGCATATGCAAATCATATAACTCCCTCTTTGTATATAATTAGTACACACATACATACATACACACACATACATGCATATTGCATAAATACATACATATATTTTTACATACATACATGAATAGCTCTTATGTAAGAAGAGGAAGGATATTGATTTTGTGAGCTTAGCTTGTGAGTTCGATGAGCTTTGTCACCACAAACTCCACAAACTCCACAAACTCCTAGTTTAGGTTGGAGGGATTATTGGAACCTTTTTGTATGCTTTCATCAGAATGGATCATTTTTTGGAAATTAAGGTTTTGCTGAAATTTAGGCTTTTTGACTAGCTTTGTAATTTGTAACTACATCCATGATGAGCCCAACCCCAAACAATTATGCAATTGAAATATCGTTAGGTTTGACTTGCCGGGGGAGCATTAGATTGTGCCCTTTGGCTAGACTAGACAAGATAACTGCAATAAGCTTTCGATTACAAGATTACCTATGTAGGGGAAATTGTACAATTATGAAGGAAGTCCCACAACTCGAGACTAATAGGTACAAACAATTGGACTAGATAGGATATAGGATATCCCCCAACCTATGGTTGTAGGTATGAAACACCATATCATGATTACAAGGTCTCCCTTATGGATATGAATTAGTTACAAGCTAGGATTTGATAAGATCTCATGCTCCGAGATTACAAGATGGCAAGATTCGATGTCTAGACCCTTGGCTAGACAAGATTAGATGTCTAGAAACCGGGCTAGACAAGAATAGAATGAGTTAGATAAGAACAAGAATTAGAAATACGTGGAAAATTGGATATATTCTCATGGTACTTTGTGACTCAAGTTTGAAGGTGATTGGATTAATCTCGACTAGGATGGTAAAAGGACCAAATCTGTGATGATTTAGCTTTTCAAAGGGTCATAAAGTTTGCAATTTATTTTGGAGTAACCAGATCTTATCTCCAACACTGGAAGATGGATTTTGAATGTGGTGTTGGTATGCTTACTGCTCATATCATTCTTGAGCTTGTTTGAATCTCTTCTTTGAGTTCTTGATGAATATCTATGAGGTATTGAGCCTTCTCTCTAGTTGGTAGGTTCTTCACATGATTGGAAATTTGTGCATCTATACTTGGACTGTCCGTAGTTTGCGAAGAAGGGAGTTTACGTCATAGATGTATGGATGCTTTTGTTTAAGCAAGCTCCACGAAGGAGTCAAGGACGAAAGCTCGAACCAATCATTCTGATTATAGTTGATGGTGCAATGAAGACATTGTTCTAGCACTTGATTGACTTGTTTTGTTTGGCCATAAGTTTGAGGATGATTGGCTATAGACAATTTAACTTGGAGACACAAGAGTTTGGAAAGACTCTTCCAAAAGCTGGACATGGATCCAAGGCCTTGATCGGTGACAATATCATCAGCTAATCCATGTAATCTAAAGATGTAAATGAGAAAAAGTCTAGTGGTGGTTGCACTTATGATCGCCTTGATGGTTGGAATGAGATGTGTCGTCTTTATGAATCTATCCATGACAAGATAAATGACATCATATTCATATTTATCTGACTTAAGCGATGAAATCCATGGACACTGAAGACCATGGTAGTGCTCGAATAGGTAAGGGTTGCAAGAGACCATGAGGTTTATGGCAAGACACCTTAGATCTATTGAAGGTATCACAAGTCCTGGTATACTCTTTGACTTCCTTCCACATTTGGGCCATTAAAAACTTCTTGATGTAATCTCTATTGTCTTATTCACTATGAAATGAACTATTGCAAGATTATCATGGTAGTGTTGGAGTGCTTTGATTTTGGGTTATCCTCGAGGGATAAACAATGAGTTTTTGTAATACAATAGTATCAATTGCTTGGAACTCATTCACTTCATGAACTTTTCCTTCTTGAATCTTTTGCTTTACATTATGAAACAACGGGCCATGCAATAGAGACTCACAAATTGGATGGATGAAGAATGAAATTCTTGGAAGCTTGAGGAGATAATGGCTAATTGGAGATGTTTTAGCTTTAATATTTTATTTTTTTTGTTGATCAAAAGCTTCTTCTCCTTTCCCTAGTGTAAGCTAAGCTCTTATCAATAAGGCATTTGAGTCACATTATTAGTGTCTTGGATGATATATGATGATAAAGTTGAAGTTGAACAAGAAGTTACTCCATTGAGATTGTCTTCTGTTGAGGATGCGGGTGGTCATAAAGTGCTCTAAATTCTTGTGATACGTGTGCAAATTGCACAATAAGTAACGCTCTTGAAGACTCTTAAATAGTGATGTCAGGTATCAAAAGCATCCTCTGTCATGGACACTAAGGAAACCATCTTTAATATGTGATTTCGTTCGACTTTTCATATCTCATGATTGGTGAAGAATTTACATACATACATACATACATACATACATACATACATACATACATATAGACATACATAGTAGGAACAAGAGAACTAATTTGTGAAGATTGTTCGTTTAGTTCGTTCAAGCCCAAAATAAAATTTGGGAAATTTATCTATTTAAATAGTGACCATCATGAAATGTGATGAATCATGAGCCATGACATTAATGATTAATACGCTGCAAGCAATCATCGTCTTACATGATACATGTAAACATACATGATACAACATGAATCTCAATACATCATAAGTCCTGTCATAGGTGTGAATACATCATAACTTATAAATCAAGTCACTAGTGGCACTAAGTGTCACATATCTTAATACATCATAACTTATAAGTCAATGGAAGATTTAGTTGAAAAAAAATTGTTGCAAAAGTGTATAAAATTTGCATATAAAGAATTAATTCGTTAAAGTGCTCTAAATTCTTCTGATGTGTACAAATTGCACAATAAGTAACTTTTTGGAAGACTCTTAGATAGACGTCAGGTATCAAAAGCATCCTTTGTCATGGACACTAAGGAAACCATCTTTAATATGTGATTTCGTGTGACTTTTCATATCTCATGATTGGTGAAGAATTTTGGAAATCTAACATTACTATTAAGTCTGAGTACGTTAGAACCTCTAAGATCCTCCGTGTTGGAAAAGGCAAGACAAAAGCCATATTCACAAACAATAGAAGGGAAGACATCATACTCACCTCCCAACCATAGACTTACCTCCAAGCTAGAGGCAATACAGACTCACCCGAGAGCTGGGGAGCCTGCAACCAAGCGGGCAACCACCTCTAAGGGATCGATGTCCCATACCACCAGCCCCCCTCCCCTCCCCCCAAGAGTGCGTCACGTAAGCAATGTCTCACAAATGAGCCCATGGATCCTATTTATAGGCTCAAATGAGGAGGTGGCCAAGTTCACACTCGACGGCCGGTTCATATTCGGTTGGATACTTTTAACTATTAGTGCCCATTGAGATCTCCTTTTAATTCTAGGGACGTAACACTTCCCCCCTTATTTTAATTGTTGTCCTCAACAATTTCTTAGCTAAAACCAAGAGTCCAATTCGTCGACAACCTAACTGACTCCCAAGTCAAAATGGACTCAGGCTGATGCCTCCACTAATCAGATACTCAAGACCAAAATTTGTGATCAAATACGGATCACCCACCAAGACCATGAGGTCTATGCATATGGTGTAAATAGTATGGAGAATAATGCACTGCAAGGAAAACAACGTAGTGCTAGGCTTTCTTCATCGTGTTCTCCTCCCTCTATAAGCCTCTAGGAAGGAGTCTTTGCTACAGACTCAAAATCCATGCCTCAAGTCTTGTGGTCAATGTTGAATACTATCATGAGCATACAACAAGAGGGGAAAGTCACTCACCCAAGCGTACCATAAACAAAAGGTATATGTTGGGCGAAACCATACCAAATGTAGGTATGACAATGGAGTATATACTTGTGGGCAACAATGGGCTACCATCACAACTAAGGGGCTAAGAGGGCTTCCATCGAGGGTAACATCCTCTGTAATATATCCGGCTTCATAACGGTCGTGTCTACACATGTATCCTTGATGGCTATACCATAAATGATCAAGCAACATCATGTCACATATGATCATCACCAACATATTCTTCATGGTCTAGGGTCGATCCTTCGATCTATAAATGATCTTTGGATAAGCACGAACAATATTCCCAAAGGAAATTAAATGCAAGGAGTAGCTAGAAAGCTAGAGACTCCCTTTCAGGAAGACAACACAACTCCTGTTCGGGCATAAGTACTAGGTGTCCCAATGGGAAACCGAGTGCCAAGAGTTGACTAACAACTCCCTTTTGGGCACATCATGTAATGGACATAACAATTCCACAAGAAGGTGAGCAAAGCCCACTACAAATGGTGGAACTATGACTAGGACCCTTGCCTTGACTGGACTAGTCTCGTGACGATCGCAATGGCATCTTGACCTATACAAGGTCAAGAACTATCTCACGATAGAGTCCATAGTAGTGCTAGCTTTCCATTGTCAAGACTCTGAACAAGAGGCAATGCATGTGCTCTGCGCTCAGCCATCACAAGCATAGCTTTACGTGCATCCAGATGGATACCCCTAGACACGTCTTCATCCTATCCATGTATTTCGTGCTTAGTCCATATTGGCATGGCAATACATGTATGTCTACAAATACTACATACTAGGTATTTGGAATATATACATGTTCCTTGTGCCTAGCCCATGCTAGCCTGATACCATGTGCATCCTAGTGGACACCTCATAGAGAAGGCCCCCCATTTTGTACTGATGAACAAATACATCTTGTACTTATGAAAAAATACAACCCTACTAGGGCCAAGGTGCACCATGTATGACGGGGTATAACTGCAAGCATATCCCCATCCAAGTCTATGCCATCTTTTACCTATCCTAGAAGCAATCCAGTAATATTGGAATATCTTCCTACCATCTTTCTCTCACTGTGACCAGTCATATAGGTACTCGGGACCCATGACTATAAAGTCACAAAACTGTTCTAGATTAACTACCCGATCCCAAATATGGCAATCATATAGCGGTCCCCTTCGAGAGAAAGACACACATAGTCGAGATCTCTATGGAACCAAAGAGAGAAACCTCGTAGATCCAAGGGTAACAGTCACCCTCAGGTAACACCCTCTATAAGGTATCTCATAAGTCCATCTCAGCATATCTGCCAAGGTGGTCAGACCAATATAGGAATAATCGACGATCAATTCCCATACTCGTGCAATAGCTAGAATCACCCTCCCAACACATATCTGTGGCCCAAGGCATAATTCAACAAAAAGTTCATGGTTTGCTATAGAAAATAGATCACATGCAGCTCAAGTGTCAAAATACACTGATGAACTCCTATGTCCAACACATATGGACTAGAATCATGTTTGCTATCTCGGTGTCCTTCATCAAGAAAATGAAGGTGCTAATAGCCAAACAAAGTCTCTGATGGTCATGTGATGGTCATGCCATAAACATGGTTCACCTTAAAGGTGCACATCACCACTTGAATGATCAAGTCATCCCATAGCACCACTCAACTCTTGCTTGTCCCTCATCCGTGAGGTTCTCCTAACATGGAGAATAATCAACACATGTGTCTTCGATAACTATCATGGGTCCACCTACTAGTGGTTACCCACTAACCAATTCGGTAGAGTGCATCCACATCATGTCAAAACAAGGACCATAGAGTGGTCTCATAAGTGAAAAAAATGTAGAAGAAGAATGAAGTAAAATCCATGAATGTTCTGGCAATCAAACAATGTGCAAACAATGCATTGATTCATGTCATGCCATGTGGATGCATCTCTCCCTAGTGACCTATTGAGGAATAAATTCCTCAACTTCGTGACCAGTACCCCTACGTGGCTCCTTGGGACCATAGTCCTTATCACAAGGTAAATGTCATGTGTGGCTCAACCCAAGGAATGAGTCCTCTATCACATGGTAGATCCCGTCGGTGGTCATGGAGGATATGGCGATCTCCGTCGATGATACAAAGGCACCCAATATCCTCTCTCTCATGGAAAGCATCCTCTGAGGCTTTCCATAAAGAATATACAACAGAAACATGTGCAAAGGTCCCATGCCTATGACCCACCCTCTGGCAATCCTCTCAAAACGTAATGGCTATGGATGTGGAGGTTGGTAGTCATACCACTTTCATAATCATCCACCAATCCCTTAGCTCGTGTCCATGAACATATAAAGTGACCTATGAGAGAGAAATCCGACCTGTCACACACAAAGGTATGAAAATTGAACATATCTAGAAGGTCCTTACTTTGTACCTAAGATCGGTCTCATCCACATGAGACCATATACGTCGATTGCCTTGGGTCTCAAAAAAAGATCCCCAAAGAATACCCCCCTTGTCCATAAGATACCAATCTCTCATGTGACTTTTGGTCACACCATGTGGCCCGAGGTAGATGATTGTCTCCCTCTATCCCATTGTAAGCCTATCATCGTGGAAGAAGCTGACATAAATCTATAGGGTCACTAGGATGACCTTGATAGCTTATCAACCACTAGTTTTCAAGTGGAAATCCCATAGTCACAAGGGGACATGTCCTCGGGCCCTAGGGACGCTGGGACGTCGTCCCCCCATTCAAACTTATAGGGATGCTCAACTGAGACGGCTTGCATCCCGGATTTTTTTCTGTCACAAGGGACCGTCCTCGGGAGGGAAGCATGCGATGACATCGATTTCAGGATGCCTACCCAAAAAATGGAGGGAATTTTTTTCCCATTTTTGCCATTTGAAGCCCAATTTTGAACACTTTGCTTTGAGAGTTATTGTTGCCCATTTTAACTCTCTAGAACCTTCTTTTGAAGGCTCACCACAAGCATAAAAATACCTCCTTGCTGCTCTCAAAACACACATCTTGCTTTTAGCTTTCCCTCTTGCATCTCATGTATGGAGGCTTGAGCCACCTTGAGCCTTACATATTGAGCAGCCCCTCCACCCTCTTAGCCTTTGGGCCTCTCTAGAAGAGTGCTTTCAACATGCCCTCACTTGAGTCCTTTACTCAAGGCTCAAGACCTTACCCTTTGGAGTTCTAAACCTTTCTCCTCTCTTTCCTTTGGAGTGTAGGAGGCTAGGAGAAGCCATTATGGCCTCTTCATCAAGTACATACAAGAGAAGGAAGGTCGTCACCTTTAGTTGTTCAATGTTGTTTTCCATATAAGTGAGAGTTTAATTAGTGATAACTTAAGTCATTGTTCAATCTTTATCTATAGCCACATGTTATGACACAGTTGCACACATTGTGTATATTTCACTTAAAAAGACTTGCTTTTTTTATTTTCTTGTTTATTTGTGTTCTTATAAGCTAAGAAAATAGTTATGAATGATATTTATTTAAAATTGGCTTCAGAATCAACATATTTTGAGTGTCGTCCCAAATTGGCATTCTCGAGATGGTCCAAGTCCTGCCTCCGACCCAAGGATGTCACCGTTCTTGGGACATGTCACCGTTCTTGGGACATGTCACCGTTCCCTGGACACATCACCGTCCCCTAGTGACTATGGGAAATCCCTTCCATGAAGGCTCAATACCTTGCAAGGCATGACCCTCGCCATAGGTCTCCTCGATTATCTAGCTGTAGTTCGACCTTGGTAGGTAAAATCCTCCCAAGGATTTCCTCGGATTGCCAGGGCTGTGCCCTGATCAATCCCTCTCACGTCTATTGTCGCACCCAGTGGGTGCGCAAAGCACTTCAAACAAGTATTCCTTCCGGCATCCCCACTCGATTTGAGCAGCAATAGGATCCAATAGATCCTGGAGGATTTGGGTCAATGCCCAAGATCCTCATAATCCCGCCAATATGCGTCAAGGGACTCTCCCTGCCACTTCCTAATCAAAGAGGAAAGTGAGTGTACTCATGCCCTTCATCTTCGGCACACCATGGGTATGCTCAAATCTTGGGCAAAGGATCCCATTGACCATGAATAACTGCCATGGCTCATTGAATGGAGTAAAAAATTTGAATATCCCCACTTCCAAGCAAGCCATATGCTTGGGAGTTTGGATTTTTGGAGGAGACTCCTATCCTGGGTGTTATAATTAATATGTTCTATTGGCTAAGAATCCTATGTTCCATGTACACATAGAATGTATTCAAATGTGATACCATTTTATGGGAAAACTTTTTGATGATGGCTTGCTCATTGATGAGGTTCAAAACTTATGAGAACCTTGCAAATGTTCTTACTACCTAGCCAGGGCACATTATGAGTTTTGCATACATATGGTCATGTTTATGTAGCTTAGAGGAGCCTCTTTGACCCTTTAAGTGATAGGCTAATGGGGTTAAGGTGCCAAAGACCCTTCATCTTGTCTGTGAGAAGGTGCCTTATTAAGCTAGAAACTTTTGAAGATAAGAGTAAAGATTAATCAAATATCATCAGCCAAAACTGGTCACTGACTTTATTGTCTCGTCAATTACTGGTTTTACTTGTGTTAGTTGTCGTATGCCATTGTAATTCAAATGCTCACTGTAGAATGAAGTTTGTAATTTGAACTCTAGCGTTCAATTAAAGTTGCACATACTACCCTTCTTGGAATCAGAGAATAATGGGATCTCGAAGAATCTTGTGAATTTCATCTGTAACTGAAGAAGAAAAGCACAATCTGTTAATTCTTGTATGCCATCAGGGAAGTTCAGTGTTGTGTCGTACAATATCCTGGGAGTAGACAATGCTATTCAGCACTCGCGAGAGCTCTATTGGCACATTCCCTCATTTATTATGGACTGGAGTTATCGAAAAAAAAGAATCCTCCTGGAGCTTGGATTATGGTCAGCCGATGTTATTTGTTTACAGGTAATTTATTTTAGATAAAGATGTGTTGGTTGACTTGAACTTTTACTGGAAGCAGATAGATTTTCTATAAAATGTAGGAAGTTGATCGGTTTGACGAATTGCAAAGTGATCTGGTTCAGCAAGGATATGAAGGGGTTTATAAGGTGAGAGTCCCCTAAGAAATTTTCTTTTTCGCTGTTTGAATTTTGATGTATAATGGGAACAGTATTCAGGGCCGCACAGGAGGGTCAAATGATGGATGTGCCATTTTTTGGAGGAACAAGAAGTCAGTAAATCTGCTTTTTTCTTTTGATTGTGTTTTATGGGTGGTTTTAACATGGGAAATTTCTCTCTTTTATGTAAGTTCAGGTTCTCTCTTTTGCAAGAAGAGAGCATAGAATTTCAAGATCTTGATTTGAGGCATAACATTGCTCAACTTTGTGTCTTACAGGTAAAGAAATCTCTATACAGGCATAATATCACCTCCACAAATTATGAGTTGATGTTGGTTTCATTTAACAGATCAAGCAGGAGCAGGGAACAGTTGGAGACAAGCGGCCAAAGTACGGGTTTTGATGCCTCTAATTCTGTTGTTCTTTATATGTATTTTTATAACATTGGATAAGAAAACAAGGGAATCAACTGAAGAGATCATAAGGGTTTCATTTGCAGGGGTTTCAAAATATGATAGAGAAGGCCTCCATTTACTAGATTTAAGGCTAATCAATGTACCTGGCATTTGGTAGCTTTTTACCAGCATTTTAAATATTAGCCATTGATCTAGATTCGATGAAAAGCTCTTTGAGAAGTAGAAACTAGGGTTGGACTTTTTAACCCTCAAATCTTCTCCAAATTCAACATATGACATAGTATTGGACAGCTCTTGAGTGGTACTCTCCATATATGTGATGGAAAAAATCTCCATATTTTGATCAAAGTTGACCATTTGTTGATCTTCGACCACTTGTGATTTTGATTTTTTTGAAAATTCTGCACTCCGTGTGGAGGTTTGCATATCCAACAAACCCCATCTAACATGATACAAGGGGTATATTTTATTAGTTGATAAAAATGTTATTGTAGGTACCTGTACATATTATGGAAAGATCATGCCAAATGCCCACAAACAAGTACAATCTTTTTGTACATGAAGAGCATTCCTGCACCACAAATAAAAAGGAGAACTTAAACATCCCATACTCCTCTCAATCAAGTACTACTTGGAAGGATATAGACAAAGAAAAGGATGACAATGGAAAGATAGAATGTAAACTTAAACATATCTTCTCTACTATTAAGAGTGATTAGGCCTTTCTAATCAAGATCATATACTCTTATCCACACCTATCAAAAATAAAAATACACATATATATAAATAAGATTATATGGTTTAACCTCCTTTTGGATTGCTTCCATTATTCTGTCAAGATTTGGACTTGTCTTGTTCTGTAGAATAGTGACAATCATACTATAGGAAGGCGGTAGACTCTTTAGAAGAATCGCTATTGCAATTTCCTATGAAATAGGACTGTTCATGCCAGCCAATGGAGCTATGTAGCTCTTAAACTTGTTCAAATGCTCTAGCACTGATGTTGAGCATCTCATTTTTAATTGGAAGAGGGAAATAAGAAGTGACATAAGAGTTTCTCCTTGTGCCAAATATTCCTTTTAGCTTTATCCATGCTTCTCCTACACTTTTAATGCATGAAAGATGATGGATGCATTCATTACTTAGGCTCCTACCTATGGTTGACAAAGCTTTTCTATTTTCGGATAAAGCGTCTACATCTAGTCCTTGAATAGCGTTTCATGTGGTAGCCCCTCTTGTTTGTGTAGCCCCTCCTGTATGTGTAGCCCCTCTTACTTTCTTCTCCACCAGTTGATGAAGATGAGGCAGCACTTTGAGCTTGTTGAGTTTGATTCACATAATGTTCTTACATAGTAGCTATAAATAATCCGATATCTCCATGTTCTAGTTGCCTAACTTCAACTTCAGCTTCAACTTCAGCTTCAACTGTATGCGATAAGTCAGTGATCGTGAGATAATATTGCAGCCTTGCTTATCATGTGCGAAAATTATCTCCATTAAACCTATCAATTGTGATCATGGAGGTGTTGGAAATCAATGTACATATGGTCCATTTCCAGCAAATCCACATTTAGGACTTAGCATTTTTTGTACAGTTTAGGTAAAACTTTGCTTGGCGAGAACTATCTAGTGATATGCTTCATTTCTTCATCTGAGGTCAGACTTGGGAGAAAAGTCAAACCCTAATTCTGCCCAAAATGGAGGATGAACATTTTTAAGGACCAAACTCTTGAAAAGCTAGGTTATTAAGTCAGGATGGCAAAAGCAAGTTATTTTTAGGGATCAAAATAAAGCTACGTCAAATTTTTAGCGATGGATTATTTTTAAGCCCAAAAAGCAAAATCAACGATTTAATTAACTCAAAAACAGCGATCGCAGATTTTTGGCTTACGATATGATTTTTTCGCAAAAAATTCGCTATTGCTTTATTGGGAGGCTATAAAACTAGGCACACTCTTGGATAATCTAGAGCTAGAGTTGATGCTTACTTGTGTCAATTTTGGAGTTCTGAAGCTTTGGAGGTGAAGGAAGGTGAAGGAGAGACTACTCTCTTGGAGCAAGGAGTCTTCTACAAGTTCGCGGCAGCTATCTTTTGTAAGTTAACCTTATTTTCTGTTTTTAGGGTTTCTGAACCATAATTTGAGAATTAGGGTTTGCTGATTTTCAGAGTTGTTGCACTTTCTTGAGAGATTAGGTTCACTTCGTTGCTCAATTACTTCACACATACTCAGATTATAACAGCATAATCTGAATTCTGTAGATCATCATCTTCTTGGCTATTCTTCCATCTAGTGAGTGCACCATCATATGGTTGAGTAGTACTCCCATGTTGTAATTCGGCCATCTATATTTAATGAGTAAGCACTTTGCTTACGTTACTTACTCTTGTCTCAAGATATCTTTCGATCTCTCTCTTATTCTTGTTTAATTAAGTGTGTATGCTCAAAGGTTTTTAGTATTGGGAGATCTTGGGGCCCCAAATTCCAACAGGAGGAAGATCATGCCATATCTCTAATATAATAACTCAAGCAAGTCTAATTTGCTCGAGTAATGCCTCTTACAAACTCTCACTAACTTGCTCTCATACCAATTGTTGGTTTTTGAAGCCTACAATGAGTATCGAGAGAGAGTGTAGAGAAAGAAAGAGACAAATAGAGACAATGTACACAACGAGACGGCAAAATAGAAAAAGAGCTCTAAAATATAACTAATATTGCAAAAAATATACTTACAAAGGTGCCTTCTCTAACTCCAAATAGGGTAGAGTTTGAGAGAGCTATGCTATGATACATATGTAAGAGTGCTCAAGAGCTCCCCTCGATATAGAAATCAAGAGCTCATGAGAAGCTATTCGATAAAACTAAAAAGCTGAACTAAAAACCTCCTAAAGTTAACTTTTGCGCCAAAAATTTATGAAAACCACTATCCTGATTTTCATTTTTTTTTTCAATTTCGTTTTTCAACATTGCTTTTGGGTTGATTGTATAATAGCCATAGGATGATGTGGTTTTTCCACTTCAAATCTCAGCCATTGATCTAAATTGGATGTAAAGCTCTATGAAAAGCAAAAATTAGTTTTTGACTTTTGAACCCTCAAATCTTCTCCAAATTCAACATGTGACATATCATTGTATAGCTCTTTAGTAGTATCCTCTAAACATGTAAGCAAAAAAATCTACATATTTCGACCAAAGTTGACCATGCTGGAGACAATGTCAAAATTGTCCAACTGGCAGCCATATTATGCCTATCTCATAGAAGCCTCTACAACAAAAAGTCGTAGGCTAAGTGGTTTAAGAGAATGATTTCTAAAAGCACCCACCTTGGTTCGATACCCGGTGGGTGCAACTTCCCGACAGCACGTTCGAGTGAGTTTTTTTTTGAAAGAAGATTTTTTTTGTATGCCAAATTTGGCGAAGGTTTTTCGTATGGCGATGCTTTTCAAATGTAGTTTTTGCTCTAGCTTTAGACTTTTAGATCCATCGCTTGGAGTTGTTAAGTCCTATATAATAGAAGCCAAAGCTCATTGTTGAGTATCTTCTCAAGCTCTAGCACAAGCTCAACACAAGGCTAAGAGGAGATCTGGGAGGTGCTCTACAAGGAGGAGTTTGGAGGAGGTGTACTCTACATCTAGAGTACTTGGAGGAGTTCATATCAGCCAACCATCAGCATCACTTGTTGAGTTACTATGAGTAAAAAGTTTGTTTTTGTCACCACTTGTTCATTCACTAGTTTTTGATTTAGGATAATCAAAATTAGGGTTTGTTGTAAAATAGTTCTAAACTGTTCATATTCTCCTATTCTCTCACACACACTCTTCATACCTCTTAGGTACTTTGCACACAAGTTCTTGTATCTAGTTCCTATTTCTGTTTAGATTTAGATATTGTTAGTTTGTATCATATTCACATATTGTAATTTGACATTAAAATATAAGATAGTGTAGGTGAGCATCCTAGCTTACTGTACACTTTGAAAGATCTTATCTATTCTCTCTCTATTTCTCACTCATCTCCTTTTGAGTATTAAGGTGTGTATGTTAAGGTTCATGTGTTGGAAGATCTTGTAAACTTGGGGTTTTTATTGTTGCCCATCCCACTTCCAACACTTGGTATCAGAGCATAGTTGATATACACCCTTAACAAGATGAGTGACTATAGACTTTAGAATGAATACAAGCTTGAGGGAATATCTAATTATCCAATGTGGAGTTTTATGATGATGAATCTGTTAGTATCAAAAGAATTATGGAATATTGTCAATGGCACTTATCCATGGCTAAGACAAGTCGGAGAAGAAGCTACTTCATCTTCTAGAAGAACCCTTGTTCCTATTTCTGCTCAACAGGAAGTTAGTGAAGAAGAAGGAACCACTACATCATCTGAATTCAATGGTACTACTATCATATTATTTCCTACAGAAGAGCAATCGAGATGGGATTCAAGAGATGGATAAGCACTTTCATATATTGCTATGGGAGTCAAGAGGCATATTATACCTCAAATCAGGTCATGCTGAACCTCTCGTCAAGCTTGGTTGGAGTTAGAGAATCTCTATCAGAGCAGAAACCTTGGTTGGAATGCTCATCTAAGGAGTCAGTTAACCAGTTCAGTAAGTTCAGTCAATTCAAACACTTCAGTATGTTCAGATAGGTCAGTAAGTTCGGTTACTTCAATTGATTCAATTCATTTAGAAAATTTGAAGATCAGAAACTTGAAAGAGTATGATTGGCAAAGGACATTTTGAGATTCATAATATTTTAGCTCTTACTTCAGTTGAGAATGAACCAGCTAGTGTTCAAGATGCACTACATAGTCATGTATGGAAGCTAATGTTTAAGGTGCACTACATAGCATGTATGGAAGAAAGCTGAGAAAGATGTTTTGATTAGTATTATCATATATGTTGATGATATGATCATGAAAGGTCCCAAGGATTCAGACCTTTAACATTTTAAAGCACAACTTAAGCATACATTGGATGTAAATGACTTAGGTATTTTGCATTATTATCTTGGGATTGAGTTCAAGTACAAAGATGAGTGTATCTACATGACGAAGCAAAAATACACTGAGAAATTATTGGAAAGGTTTGAGATGACAGATTCCAAGCCTATACACTTATGGATGTTAATGTGTCATTACAGTCAAAAGTAGATTCAAAACCATTTGACGCTACATTATATAGTCAAGCAATTGGTTGCTTGATATATATATGTAATACACTTCCGAACATTCAGTGTGCAGTTTCTCAAGTATCCAAGTTCATGCACAGTTCGCTTAAGATTCATTGGAAAGCAGTTAAGCGAATTTTCTAGATATTTGAAGGGAACTTCCAATTATGCTATGGTATTTCCGAAGTCTTCATATTTTTTACTTAGAGGTTTTTCAGATTTTGATTGGACAGGTGATAAAGACTCAAGAAGAAGTAAAAGTGGCTATTGTTTCTTTCTAGAAGATTGTCTTATCTCTTGGTTATCCAAGAAACAACATAAAGTTGCTATATCTTCAAGTGAAGAAGAGTATATGGCTGCCTTCATAGTGACACTTGAATTAGTTTGGTTAATCCCGGCAGCACGTTCGCGTGAGTTTTTGTTTTTGAAGAAGATTTTTTCATACTCCAAATATATCAAAGGTTCTCAGTATGGCGATGATTTTTGCATGTAGTTTTCGCTCTAGCTTTAAGCTTTTAGATCCATTGCTCGGAGTTGTTAAGTCCTATATAATAGAGGCCAAAGCTCATTGTTGAGTATCTTCTCAAGCTCTAGCACAAGCTCAAAGCAAGGCTAAGGAGGAGATCGAGGAGGTGCTCTACAAGGAGGAGTTTGGAGGAGTTGTACTCTACATTTGGAGTACTTGGAGAAGTTCGTATCAGCGCTGATTTAGGATAATGAGAATCAGGGTTTGCTGTAAAACAATTCTAAACTGTTTATATTCTCCATATTCTCTCACACACACTCTTCATACCTCTTAGGCACTTTGCACACAATTTCTTGTATCTAGTTCTTATTTTTGCCTAGATTTAGATATTGTCAGTTTGTATCATATTCACACATTGTAATTTGACATTGGAATATAAGATAGTGTAGGTAAACATCCTAGCTTGGTACACTTTGAGTATTAAGGTGTGTATGCTAAGGTTCATGTGTTGGAAGATTCTGTAAATCTTTGATTGTTATTGAGGTCCACTTCACTTCCAACAGACCATGAGTTGACCTTCCTTTGACCATCTTTGACTTTAATTTTTCAAAAAAATTTTGCATCTCTTCTTGTGGAAGGTTGCATTTCTAACAATGATTGCTTTGGCTGTTGGTCAAATTTCTTTCACCATCTTTATTGATGCTTAGAGCGAATTAGTGGGTGCTAGGAACTCAATGTTCCACTCTCACACAAAGCACATTGAGGTGCACTATCATTACGTCAAGGAGACATTTTGCAAGAGAGGTTAGGGTTTGGTTTATGTGTCGATATGTAATAACCTTGTAGATCTTTTCATAGAGGCTTTGCCCCATGAGAAGTTTGAAGCTTTTTCATGAAGCTTTGGCTGTACTTTGTTTCATGGATTGTCCATAGTCCACATGGCTTGGCATGTCCTTATACATGAGTGCTAGATCTTATACATTAGTATATTTTGGTAGGTCCCTCTTTAGGAGATCCCCCTCCCCCCCCCCCCCCCCCCCCCCCCAACTTGTATATACACATGGAACTCTATCGTGGTATTTATCCCTGTACATTACATGTTTAGAAATGTCATTGCATGTTGTGAGCTCAAGCTTCTTCTTCCTCATGCTTGTTGTGCATGCTCTTGCTCCCCCAAACTCCACCATGAGGTGGATAAAAGATTTGATGTGGAGGAAAGCAAATATGGAAACATTACTTTGTGTGCAAATTCTTGGAAGTAGTACTCACATTATTAGCAAGCCCAAAAAGTGGGGCACATTGATATTTATTGAGCTCACAATGTAAAATTTAGGGCTGACCCAAAATATTTAGGTAACGGGTTTACATAATTCAACATTAAAAATCACGCAAAGATAATTTAATTGCACTTCTAACTTCACATGCACATGCCAAAATTTTGTGACACTTTGCAGTCAAACAATAGCTGTATCCAATGATGCAATAAATAATGATGTTCTTGAAATTACCAAATGATAAGTGAAATGAAAAAATTTCTTAAAGTTACTGTTAAAAAACATATACATGAGTAAAAAATAGGCAATAAGTAGCATCTAAGGCTTCATTTCATTTTCATTGCCTGAATGCTAGTCATTTGATTACTATTATTTTTTAACCACTAAAGAAGAATATTGTTAGTCAAGATAAGAGAAAATAATCTATTATTTGACCACATCTGACTCCTCTAAGATCAAACCCTAATTCTGCATGTTTTTAAGTGATGTTCATTTTATTAAAGGATGGACCAGATTTTAAGTCTGTAAAACAATATAAATCAAGTGTTATTATTAATTAACTTACTATTATAATTAAAAAGCAGCTATCACTAAAGTTCATGCAAAAATAGCTTTGCCGAAAATTCTGGAGGCTTTTCTACGTTTTTTGACTGATTGCTCGCTGGATGGCTTATGTCTATATAAGAAGAGCTATCGGGGGCACAAATTACAATACATCATCTACCCATACTCTAGTGCTCCAAGAGTAAGCGCTGTTCTTTGGAGGTTTTCTTGCTGCTTTTGAAGATTGCAGCTGCCCATTTCTTCTTCACATATATTCATAGTATGTGGACGTTGATTCTAAGTAAGTTGCCAAATATTTTGGTGCTTACGTCAAGTCTTGCTGCGGTACGAGGTTTTCCACCCCGCTATGTCAAGATGAGAAGTATTTGTAGGTTCTTATATCAGAGAAGAACCTAAATTTTGGTTCGTTGCAGATTTTAGCACTTTCTCACAGCACATAGTCTGATTTCTCTATAGTCAGCCTATTTTATCTCACAGTCTAACACTCACTCGTATTTCTATAACTCTAAGGCATACTTCTCTCAACTTATCTACCTAAATCCAATTCATATTCAGTGTTTTATCCAATTTTCTATATACACACACATTATATGTTCTATCTCATCTATGTTTTTTTGCTTCAAGTTGTGTATGTGTGCAAGGTTCTAGTGTTGGAAAGATTATGTGACCTGTGTCATTTGGGCCTACATCACTTCCAACACAATATGCTTGATGAAGCAATTAAATATGCCCAAGTTTTCTAAGATAAACTCACACATTACCCACTCCTATGGATGAAGATACTAGTAGGACCATAGTTGCATCCGGACGTGTCCGTAACCTTTTTTTGCTAACTTTTACCTGACTTCTATGGCTAACCCGTTAGCATTGTGTTGCTAACTTGACTTTTTTTCCAGCTCATGTCCTCGAATTTTTCGGTCCTATCTCAAGTTATGAGGCTTTCCAAAGCCTACAAACATACATTCTTTGGTTATTTAACAGTTGTGCAACATGCTCACTCGAGCAAGGAGACTAAAGAGAGTGTAGAGTACAACTGTTGTCAGGTTCCAACCCATATATACTTGCGAACAAACATCTTCAACCTCTACACAATACAACACATACATACCTATCTCTCGCTGGCTCTCCCTCTCTCTCTCTCCACACACACACACACACACACACACACACACACACACACACACATATATATATATATATATATATATATATATATATATATATATATATATATATATATATATATATATATATATATATGTATATATATATATGTATATATATATATATATATATACATATATATATATATATATATATATATATATATATATATATACATACATACATACATACAGCTACTTGCATATGTATAATGTATACATGTAGTAATGTATGCATTTTTTACTCGAGCCAAAATGTATACATTATTGGAAGCATCACTCGTCCTTTACTTAAATCTAGAAGTTTGCTTTTTGGCATATTCAATAGTATCTTTAGTAGGATTGGTTCATCTTTAGGCATGTTTTCATTTTCATTTTATATATGAATCATGTTTTATGGATGAATCATTTTTTCTAATATGTTTTCATGAGTATATATATGCTTTTTCCTTTCAATATATGTTTAAAAAAAGGTCATGTCCGTAAACGTCAGAAACATTTCACCGGACCGGTCAAACGTCATAATCCTGTCAGAAGTCAGAATTTAGCATCGTGTCAGTAACAACTATGAGTAGGACAACATCAAACAACTATCAAATTGAAAAGGAAACAAAAATATGAAGAAACAAACTTTTGCAAGGCGATAGGATGCAAGATGACCTAGGCTAGCAATGAAGACTTTGAAAAGGGTAAAAAGAATAACTTATGCTTTTGGTGTTTTTCACCAACTATGCTAAGTAGAATTGTCTAAAGAGAAAGGGGAAGAAGCAAAAAGCACAAGCACTAGTGCATTAGTTCATGAAGCAGAGAAAGTAGTCCGTCTAGTGCAAACTCTCCTACTCAAAACAATCACCACCGAAAGACGATGGAAGTTGATGGTGTTGGGAAACGGTCATTTTGTAAATCGGGATTGTATTTTTAGGTTAGGAATTTCAATTCATTATATATATTATTGACATTTATGATTAGCTTATATAATAGGTAAACTTTAGAATTAGGTGAGAAATGATAAAATAAATGGTAATAAATGACATTCAAGGCTTTTGAAAATAGATTAAATATTCATAAAGTATTGAAGAGATCTATCCAATCATATATAACACTTATCTTGAAAACTTCAATTTGATCTTAAAAAATCACACCCTTATCTATCGATCAAAACCTTGAAATCAAAGAATAAGTCATTTAAAAAAGTCAAAAGTGAAAATGAATTTTACCCATGGAAACAACAAAACCATGCATCTAAATTCAAGATGCAAACTCATTCACCATGTGTCATCCTTGTGCCACCTCATCTAATTTTATCACACAAAAACTCTAAGTAAAGCTTTTGCACCTAGTTTTCTTGGAAAAGCACTTGCCCATGGGCCACTATATAAGACATGAAGCTTTGGCTCTTGACATCAACTTACTAGAGAGTTTTCATTCATGTGGGAGGTTCCTTCTCACTGGTCAGACACGTAGGAAGGACTGAGTGGCAAAATATTTCCTCTTATATTTGAATAGAAAATACAAGTTCAAGGTTAAAAGATGTTAGAACCATTAAATGAGCCTTAAAATGTTAAGATATATGGGAAAACTAGTTGAGTACAGAAATTCGGAACCACATTGAGCATTGCTCTAATGTTCTTGTCTTTTTATGATATGGGATCAATGTTGAAGGGAACACATCGTATTGATGAGTGGCATCTTGAGTAGATCCTAGATGCCATCCATGGAGTATTGGTGTTTCTCACTTTCCATCTATGTTTGAAATCGCATGGAGGGGGTAGTGTCTGAGAAGGGACTAGATGAGAATAGAGAAAGCGAAGGGGCATGGGGTGGGGGAAGGGTAGAAGAGGGAGAGGATGAGGGGAGGATACATCCAACAACAAATTTGGAGGTTTATTGTTCTTTTTTTTGGTGTGATGTGTAGGGGAACAACAAAAGAAAAACTTGTTGTTATTTGCAATATTCATGTTCTTTTTAATCCAAATCGTGGAGACATCAAG